>JAWZYT010003813.1:0-69144 GCA_034508575.1 Petrolisthes manimaculis | reverse complement strand
TACTAATACTAATAATGAAAATAATATTAATAATAATACCACCTCTACTACTACTACTACTACTACTACTACTAATAATAATAATAATAATAATAATAATAATAATGTATGTATAATGGGAATCAGAAGAAGTTTTGTTTGAAGATATAATATGTAACTCGTGACATATTACATACACCAATTTTGTTTAATTAATGAGAGAGAGAGAGAGAGAGAGAGAGAGAGAGAGGAGATAGAGAGAGAGAGAGAGAGGGAGAGAGAAGAGGAGGTGGAGGAGGTAATGAGAAAGAGAGAGAGGAATGGAGGAGGAAATTAGAGTAAGAAAGGAAGAGAGAGAGAGAAGAGAATGTGGAGGAGGAAATTAGAGTGAGAAGTGTAGGAGGGAGAGGGGAAATTGGAGAGTATAGAAGATATACAGTTTAATGAACGGTGTGGTGGAGAGAACACGCTACCCCCTACCTACCTACCTACCTCTCTCTCTCTCTCTCTCCTCTCTCTCTCTCTTTTAGTGGTATTGCATCTCACCTCCCTCCCTCAACTCCCTCTCTCCCTTTCTTTCTTAGTAGCACTGCATCTCACCTCCCTCCCTCACCTCTCTCTCTCTCTCTTTCTCCCTTCAAAATATCATCTCTGGTCTCCCTCCCTCACACTGCATTGTCTCTCACTCCCTCACACACTCCCTCTCTTTCCGGTTCCTCTTTCTCTCTCTCCTATTTTCGTTTCCTCCTACACTTCTTTCCCTTCCTCTCTCTCTCTCTCTCTCTCTCTCTCTGATCTTCCTATTTTTAACCATTTCTCCTTTGTTTATATCCCTTCTCTCTCTCTCTCTCTCTCTCTCTCTCTCTCTCTCTCTCTCTCTTCTTCTTTAAAGCAAGTCATGGTACTGAGTATGTTATGTGGAGGAGGTTGCCACGGGGAGAGAGAGAGAGAGAGAGAGAGAGAGAGAGAAAGAGAGAGAGAGGGGGTGGAGGGGGCGGTGGTCCAAGTCTGCTCTGTTCCCCTCTCACTCCCTCTCTCTCTTCTCTCCCTCTCTCTCTCTTCTCTCCCTCTCTCACTGATTCACAAATTCCTCTCTCTTATATTCTCCCTCCTATGCCTCTTATTCCTTCTCTCACTCCATTGTTTCTTCCTCCCTCCTTCACACAATATTATCTCTAGTTATCCATCTATCTCAATCCATTTATCTATCTATTTGTTTTTCAATTGACCCATCTATTAATCAATCTATTTTCTATTAATGAATGTGTTTACCTTTCCATCTATTTATATCTACAAAAAAAAATCTATCTAATTTAATCACTGCTCTCCCTCCCTCTCTCCCTTCCTATTCCACCCTCCCTGCCTCTCTCTCTCTCCCCCAGACATTCATTCCCTGCCACCTTCCCTGCCACTCTCTCCTCCTCCCCCTTCCACCTTCCCTGCCACTCTCTCCTCCTCCCCCTTCCACCTCTACACCCCCCCCCCCCAACATCCTCCACCACCACCACCACCACCACCACCCACCTGACTAAAGCTGACCTAACCACGTTATACACACACACACACACACAGGCAAGCAAGCAAGCAAGCAGGTAGGTAGACAGATGTATAGGGAAGGCAGACAAACAGACATATAGACAGACAGAAAGGCAGTTACTGGGCATCAGACAGACAGGCAATTATTGGGCATCAGACAGACAGACAGACAGACAGACAAACAGACAGACCGAAAGAAAATATTTACTCCCAGGCAGATAACGAGACAAACAGGTAAACAAACTCAGTCAATAGAATATTCATATATAATTAATAATAACATTGACTTATAGATTATGAGAGGTGGGTATACATGACAAACATTAGAAGGTAGGTAGCGTAGGTTAGGTAAGCAGATGAGGTCTAGGTTGGCAGATAGGGAGGTGGTTAGGTTGGGTTAGAGAGAGATTGATAGGTAGATGCATGGGTAGGCAAATGGATAGATGAATAGATATGTAGATAGGTAGGTAGATAGGTAGATGGATGGATATGTAGGCAGGAATGTAAACATAGATAAACAGTTAGAGAGAGAGAGAGAGAGAGAGAGAGAGAGAGAGAGAGAGAGAGAGAGGGAGAGAGAGAGAGAGATGGGGTAGGGAGATGATGTGAGAGCGAGAGAGAGCGAGAAGGCAGAGACAGGCAGGCAGGGTGGGAGAGAGGGAGGGAAGGAAGGGGGGGAGGGGAGAGAAATACAGTAGATGGGGACTGTGAAAGGGAGATAAGACGGGAGGATGGGAAGGGGAGGAGAGAATAGGGTATTGAGCGAGGGGAGACTGGGAGGAAGAGAAGGAGGTAGATAGAGGAGAGAGGAAGAGGAAGGGCGTGATAGAGAAGAGAGGAGAGAGAAATGTAGGAATTAGAGGTGGGGAAATAGAGAGACGAAGAGAATGTGAAGAAGTAAGGACTGATGGAGAAACAAAAGGAGAGACAAGAGGGAATGAATGGGTTGAGGGAAATACTAGTGTGAAGGAGGAAAGGGAGGCAATAACAGAGAGGAGGAAGGAGAGGGACAGGAGACAAAGCAGAGGAGGGTTGAGACAGACAAACAGAGAAGAAGAAAGGCCCACAGAACAACACAGGAACGGACGACAGTCAGAGGGAAGGAGACACTTCATTATGGGAAAAGACGAGGCGGGTTTGATATTCAGACAGGTAGGGAGGGAGGGAAGATGGGAAGGACAGAAAGACAGACGGGATAGACAAAATAAGACAGTCAGGGAGGGAGGCAGGTAGGAAGGATAGAATGACAGGCAGGCAGACAGGTGGGAAGACAGGAGAGATAGGCAGATAGAGGAAGTAAACAAGGAGAAAGGTAGGAATTATGAGTAGAAGGTATAGGAGGTCAAGATAACAGGGGTAATAAGAAGGGAAGAAGGCAAGAAGTAGTTAGACAATACATAGGAAGAGTTATATTGATAAAATTGAACCTTCATTTCACAACATATATACCACATCAGTCACCACACACCATCAATCAACACATATACACACACACACCACACCTGTCACCACACACACACACACACACACACACACTACACCTGTCACCACACACACACACACCCACACCTGTCACCACACACCATCAACCTCACCAACAACACACATCTATCTTCACTAACCTCACTTTTACAACACAACATCTGATATTGTCATTAAATTCTACACACACACACTCACACACACACACGAACAAATAATTAGGACCACCATAATTCAAATAATAACAATAATAATAATAATAATGATAATAATAATAAAAGTGAATTGCCACCACTACAATTAATATGAGTACTACATAATTTTATATGCCTATTACTATACCCTCATCATATAGTTACCGGCACCACTGCAAAAAAAAAAAAAAAAAAAAAAAAAAAAAAAAAAAAAAAGTACCTTAACACAATAAAGAAATGTCAGTAGGCTACTTTACAAACACTAACATTAAGACTATCAAAATACTCATCCTTTACTACTAGCCTACTAACACAATCTTCTGCTATCATAACAACAACAACAACAACAACACTACAGTTTTTTCATCTTTCAGCATCCAATCCATATCTCCCATTTTACCACCACATCCTTTACCCCTTCCACTTTTAACACACCCATGTACCCATTCCACCTTCAACTAACCCATTCCTCCATCCATCCATCCATCCACAGCAATGCAAGTGGGGAGGGGAGGGGAGGTGTTGGTATAGTGGTGTTGGTGGACGTGACTGTAGCAACTTTTTAACGGCACTTTTGTCACAACCCCGCCACACCCTCCTCCTCCTTCTCCTCCTCCTCCTCCACCACCTCCTCCTCCTCCACCTCCTCCTCCTCCACCACCACCACCACCACCTCCTCCTCCTTCTCCACCACCACCTCCTCTTCCTCCTCCTCCTCCTCCTCCTATTGCTGCTGCTGCTACTTTACCGTTTCGTGTTTTACTACTTCACTTTACAGTCTCGTAATTTACACCTTAAAATCAATCTCCTATCTTTACTTTACACTTTACTAATTATACTGTCTTGCTTATCCTCCTCAAAACTCGTGTAGGCACTGATGAGGCACTTGTCTATTTCCTATACGCCATGAGTTACGGGAAACAGAAACAGTAGACCTTCTATTTAATCTAATTTGGAGGCTATTTATTCTTCCAAATTGCTTTCAAAGTAAATAAAACTCCAACAACCATATCATACGTCAATCACCATATATATCAACACAACCAATACCTGCAACAACTACAACCACACAACTACACCTACAACCACTGCAATCATACCTACTTATATCTCCTACCTTTCCATACAACCACACTTACAACCACTGCAACTACACCTGGAATCACACACACAACCACGTCTACAACCACCACAACCACACCTACTTATCCCTCCTACACTTACACTACGGTATCACCCCAACTGAGAAGCTTCGACATGATTCAGAACTGAGTGGATGAATAGACGAGATTATTGGATGATCGGTGGATGAGGGTGGATACGGGACGGGAGAGGGGAACGTGGAAGAGTGAAGAAAGACACCCTCACCTCACCCTACCCCACCCCACACACACACACACATACAGAATGACAGATTTATTCGTCTAGAGATGAAAATACCGTCGCAGACAACAGAAACAGACCGTGATACAGAAAGACAGAACGAGCCACAGTAAAATAAAAAAGGTAGACTGGCTGATGTTGACATAGACAGATCGAAGCCAAGTGAGAAAGTTATATGAACAGAGAGTGACTGACGGAAAGTGACATATTCATTAGCAGAGAATCGGTATAACAACAGAACTACGAGGATACAGTAATAGAAAGGAAGAGGGATTTATGAACTGGCATTGAGAGACAAGAGAAAGAATAAAATACAATGATAAACGGACAGATACGAAGATAAAGACTGATAAGAGAAAGAATATAAACGATAATTAACAGACAGAGACGCAGAGAGAAAAAAACTGATACGGTAAGAGAAAGAATTTGAACGATGATAAACAGAGACGTAAATGGATAAGACAAACATATAAAAAAAGATAAAAACCGACGAGAAAAACAATATAAAACAAAGATAAACAAAACTGCGACACAAGAGAACAGAGACGGATAGACAAAGCCATCATCAACCCAACCCAACCCATGCTGCTGCAACTACAAAACAAAACATTCACATAAACACTCACTATTTGCAACACAACCACAACCTCACCTTCTATGACACAGTGATAAACAAACAAACAAACAACAGAAGAGAGAGAGAGAGAGAGAGAGAGAGAGAGAGAGAGAGAGAGAGAGAGAGAGAGAGAGATGAATCAATGTTGTTTTTCTATCTCAGCTAAACCAGTAATTAGTCAGTCTCCCACCAAGGAACTTATTACCCACTCGCCCACACTCATCACACGGGTGCAAAGAAGAGGGTGGTGGGTGGCAGGGAGTGAGTAGGGGAGGGAAGAAAGGGTGGATGGGATATGACGAGGAAGAAATGCTGAGAGGGGTGAAGGGAATATATGAAGGAGGGATGAAGGGGAGGTATTAAAGAGTGAGTGAAATGAGGAAAGGAAGGAGGGAAGAGTGGATGTCGAGAGAGAGGGAGGGAAAAGAGAGTGAGAGAAAGAAAGAAAGAGAGGAGGGAAGAGTAGATGCTGAGAGAGAGGGAGGGAAAGGAGAGTGAGAGAAAGAAAGAAAGAGAGGAGGGAAGAGTAGATGCTGAGAGAGAGAGTAACCTGGAGGAAGGGAGGGAAGGAAAGAAGAGTGCATGAGTCAGGTTGAAGGAAAGAGAGGAGTGAATGAGAAAGAGTTCATTGCTATTCCTCTCTTAAGTGTTCTCTTCCTTCCTCCACCACATTTATACTTCGTCTAATTAATCATCCCTCTCGTTTGTCTCGTCTTCCAATCAAAAGAAAAACAAACAACCAACTTCTCGTATACTACATGTACAGTAAAGACGAGAACTTTAAATCCAAACATTCAACACATCTCATATATCACACTTCTGTTTTCATAGACTCTGAAATATTGCTTAGGTAGAATTGTATAGGTATTGTTTAGGTAAAAGTGTTCTGGTATAAGTGTTTGTTTTGGTGTTGTTTTGGTATAAGTGTTAGGTATTGGTATGAGTGTTTAGGTGTTGTTTTGGTATGTGTTTAGGTATAATGTTTAAGTATAAGTGTTTAGATATGTGTATAGGTGTTGTTTTTATATAAAGGTTTAGGTATAAGTGTTTAGGTACTGTATAAGTATTTAGATATAAGTGTTTTGGTATGTGTTTCTATAGTGTTTTAGATATAAGTGTATAGGTGTTGTTTTGGTATAAGTGATTAGGTATAATTTTTAGGTATATAGGCAGCTGTTGGTAACTAAAGGAATCCTATCCAGGTTACAACTAGAAGGAAGCTTTGTCACAGGTTATTTTTTTTTACTCCAGATACCACCATGTGTGTGTGTGTGTGTGTGTGTGTGTGTGTGTGTCGAAATTATAGTGTGTAACTGTACTTCTCTCTCTCACTTCTACAGCCACACCTTCAGATCACTCACGCCTCTCCTCCCCCAACCCCACTACCCCAAGGTTTCCTCCTCTTCCTCCTTACTTGTGAGAAAATAAGAGAAACCTATTATAAGTTGGGGTGTAACTAGTGCAGACCTATAGATGGACAATAGTTCAATACTGTACTGTACTGTACTGTACTTCCACCTCCATACATTACCAACTTTCAAGACCCCTTACATCTCTCTCTCTCTCTCTCTCCTCTCTCTCTCTCTCTCTCTCTCTCTCCTCTATACATTACGAATTTTCAAAAGCCTTTACATATTTCTCTCTCTCTCTCTCTCTCTCTCTCTCTCTCTCTCTCTCTCTCTCTCTCTCTCTCTCTCTCCTCTCTCTCTCTCTCTCTCTCTCTAACCTTACCTCCCCAGTATGTATCGTCTTCCTTTCCTCACAACATATATAACTCATCCTTTCTCATATATCCTCCCTCATATCTATACCTCTCTCTCTCTCTTTCTCTCTCTCTCTCTTCATATTTGTGTTTTCATTTTCTCTCTTTCCTTATTATCACTCTCACTTTCCTTTCTTTATCCAGACTTTTGCCTCTCCTTCTCTCTCCTCCTCCTTCACTATGTCACTCAAAATACTATATATACATAATTACTAATAAACATAATTCATAAACAAGTAAATACAAGTTACACAAACAACACACACACACACACACACACTTACTGTACACGCGCGAGCACGTACCTCCCCTCCAGATTTCTGAGAGCATGAGTCATTTTAGTTGTCTGTGTGTGTGTGTGTGTGTGTGTTGAAAGAGAGAGAGAGAGAGAGAGAGAGAGAGAGAGAGAGAGAGAGAGAGAGAGAGAGAGAGACCCACAAAATTTCTCCCCTACTCTCTTCTGTCTCATCCTTTCCTTCCCTTTCTATAAATAAACACACCTTCTCTATTTCTCTCTCTCTCTCTCTCTATCTCTCTCTCTCTCTCTCTCTCTCTCTCTCTCACTTCCCCACCACCACATCTCTTCCATTCCCCTCCCCAATTTTCTCACACTCCTTTTCTTCCTCTGTCCATTTTTTCTTCCTTCTTCTCACATTACCCCTTCCCCTCAAGCCACCACTCAAGCGGTGACCGTGAATACACTCATCCTAAGGGCCACTTGTTCACTACTACCGATAACATGAAGAGGGGAGGGGGGTAGGGGGGACATGGCTACTGAAGGAAGGAAGGAAAGGGTAGAGGAGGGAGGTGGATAGGTAAGGAATAACAAGGAATACAGGTAACGTTTTAGAGAGAGAGATAGAGAGAGAGAGAGAGTAAAATAGGAGAATATCTTAGGAATCTAAGTCACATACCGTAACACACATACTCTGACACATACATACACATACTCTCTCTCTCTCTCTCTCTCCGATTTACTGATACCAGTTATCTCCCTCCACCTCTCACGTTACCTCTACTCTCTCTCTCTCTCTCTCTCTCTCTCTCTCTCTCTCTCTCTCTCATGTAGTTCCTCTCTCTTGTTCTTCCCATTTTCTTTCATTTTTCAAATTCAAACCTTCTTCCCTTCCACTCATTCTCCCTTCTTTTCTTCCTTTATTACGTTCATCATCCTTTCTTTCCTTCCTTCTACTTTTTTTTTTAGCCAGTTATTCTTTTTTTCTATTCATCCAATCATCCTTCCTTCCTTTTTTTCTTCTCATCCTTCCTTCCTTCCTTTCTCCCAGTTCCTCTCTCTTTTTCCTTTCCTCATTCGTTCTTTTATGCACGTGATTGAAATAGATATGGAGGGATAATTAACGATTGATAAAAATGAGTGAGTGAGTGAGTGGTCGATGCAGTAGAATGGGGAGATGGAGGAAGAGGAAGAGATAGAAGAAAATAGGGAGATGAAAGAAGATGAGAAGGAGAAAGAAAATAAATAAAAGACGGAGGAAGAGAGAGAAAAAGATAGAAGAAAATAGGGAGATGAAAGAAGATGTGAATGAGAAAGAAAATAAATAAAAAGACGGAGGAAGAGAGAGAAAGAGATAGAAGAAAATAGGGAGATGAAAGATGAGAATGAGAAAGAAAATAAATACATAAAAATAAAATAAATAAATAAATAAAGGAGATGAAGTAAAGACGAAGATAAATGAGTAAATGATAAAATAAGAAAAAGAAGAAGAGAAGGAATTGGAAAAGAAAGGAAGATGTAAAGAAGAAAAAGAAGAAGAGAAGGAAGTGGAAAGGAAATGAAGAAGAGGATGTAGAGAAGAAGAGAAAGAAACGGATGTGTAAGAGAGAAATAAAAATAGGACTGAGGGAGAGATATATAGTGTGGAGGACCTATCATATAACCTCAGCTTGAAATAACATTGATTTTATACCTCCCTCTTTTCTCTCTCTCTCTCTCTCTCTCTCTCTCTCTCTCTCTCTCTCTCTGAGTTCATTTATTTGCTTCTTTCTTTTATATTCCTCTTCTCTATTTTATTTATTCATTCGTTACCCCGTCTGTGTGTGTGTGTGTGTGTGTGTGTGTGTGTGTGTGTGTGTGTGTGTGTGTGTGTGTGTGTGTGTGTGTGTGTGTGTGTCCTGACCTCGACCCTAACCCAGAAATACTAGTCTTGTTTACATGTAGTCCCGCCGTCTCCTCCAACAGGGTCGGGTCGTGCCTTTAGGAAAATCCATACACACAGGGGGAAGAAAAAGGTGGTTGGGGACGGTAGTGGGTGGTAGTGAGTGGTAGTGGTGGGTGGGGATGGGAGTGAATGGTGGGTGGGGGACGGTAGTGGGTGGTGGTGAGTGGGGAACGGTGGTGGTGGGTGGTAGACTGGTAGTGGGTGGTGGAAGGTAGTGAATGATAGTAGTGGGTAGAGGGACACACAACAAATATTACACACAACAACAAAATTTACAAGCAAAATCCATGAGAGCAAAACCAAATGAACTCCGACCCCCTTCAGTATGTGTTATAATAAGTATTAGCTTGTTTGTTTACTTTGTTGATGGGTCATTTGTGATTAACTCCAACCACCTGTTTTATAGAATTATTGGATTAGATCATTAATATATATAGGCTAATTAATTGCTTGCATGCTTGCTTTGTTGATGGGTCATTTGTGATTAATTTCAGTCCTACGTAATAATATTAACTTTATATTGTGTTGTCGTGTGAGTAGGATGAATGACTTGCATATAGAGGGTCAGCCAACCACCCTGACAGAAGGGGGGAAGGAGGAGGTGGGAAGGGAAGGTGGGAAGGAGGTGGGAAGGGAAGGTGGGAAGGAGGTGGGAAGGGAAGGGGGGAAGGAGGTGGGAAGGGAAGGTGGGAAGGAGGTGGGAAGGGAAGGGGAGGAGGTGGTAAGGGAAGGGAGGGAAGGTGGGAAGGGGGGAGATGGAGAGAAGGTAGAGGAGGAAGGAAGGGTGAGATGAAGAAAAGGGGGAGCAGGAGGGAAAGGGGAAGATGAAGAAAAGGTGGAGAAGGGAAGGGGTAAAATGAAGGGAATGTAGAGGAGGAGGGAAGGGGAATAATGAAGGGAAGGTTGAGATAAAGAATAAGGGAAGCAAGAGGAGGGAGAGGGAAAGAAGAATGAGGGAAGGAGGAGGAGTTGAAGGGGTGATGGAGGGAGGAATATGGTGCCTCTGGGATAAATATTGAGTTGGCAGGTGAACTTTAAGGCGTAAGTAAGTAAAGGCATTTGCTGACCCCTGGCATCTTAAGGGGGTAGGAGGCTACTGTAATATACTTTGGGTACGTTGCAGCATATTGATTCCTACAATGTATGTCAAGAAACAGGACCAGATGAACAAAAATAATGGTGTTCTGTTGTTTGAAATAGTTTGGTCCTACGAATCGGTTGCTCCAAACTTACCAACACTGTACTTCCTCCGGTAATATACTTTGGGTACGTCGGAGTATCTTGATTCCTCCAATGTATATAATATATATGCCAAGAAACAGAACCAGAATGACAAAACTATTATAATGGTCGTAGGATGCTTGGAATGGTTTGGAGGAATCAGTTACATGCTTCAGATTTAAGGATGTAGTGTAGTGTCTCAGGAAACAGGACAAAAAACTGAATATAATAATAATAAAAATAATATTGTGGCTGAATGCTTGGAATAGTTTGGAGTAATCAGTTGCTTCACATTAATGTTACGGGGGTCGGTCATCTTTTGTTGTGGAGGACGAGTTGCAATGTTGGAGTGCTACAAATTCCTACAAATTATGCCACACCACAGATTTCCTATAGTAGTTAAATAGAGAGGGTCTGTTTCTTGGTGTAGTTTGGAGTAACCATTACTCCTCTAGTTCACACATAAACAAAAAAAAGTGACAACTATTGAAAAACAAAACAAAACACTTTAGGTAACTTGAATAAAACTAAACAAGAAGAGAAGAAAGAATAACAAGTAAGAATAAAGAAGAATTGAGACACAGTAAATGAAAGACGAAACAAAAGGAAATAAAGAAAATAGAGGAAAAAGAGGAAGAGGAGGAGGAGAAGGTGTAAAAGAGATGGTAGGATAGACAGGGTGGGTAAAAAGATCAGTTCACATAGAGTGTATTGGTTGATGGGAACTTGTTGGGAAGATGGTGGTCTCTGTCTCTGTCTCTCTCTCTCTCTCTCTCTCTCTCTCTCTCTCTCTCTCTCTCTCATGACATTCTTATCTAACACTGCCTCATTCACCGTCTCTCTCTCTCTCTCTCTCTCTCTCTCTCTCTCTCTCTCTCTCTCTCTCCCATCATCATTCACAGTCAGTATGGGAAAGTCATCGCCATTCTTATCAAGCCATCTCCACCATCACCATCACGACCACACCCACACCCATGCACCTCCATCACTATTACTATCACCACCATCTCTTTTTTTTATTTAAGAAGACAACACACACCACTATCAATCATCACATACACCAACTACTATCATTACCAGCATCAACACATCTATTATTATTATTATTATTATTATTATTATTATTATGCTACCACCACTTCCATCACCATCACCTCCACCACTACTACCAACACCATTATTGTCACCAACACCACCACTATCATTACAACACCACCAGCACCACTACTTCCAACATCACTACTATTACTACACCATTACCTCCACCACCACCACCATCACCACCACTACCACCATTGTTACACCACCACCCTCATGACCACGACCACCACCACCCTCATGACCACCACAACTGACGACCCACTTTCAAACTGGACTCTCATTCTCGTATAGTTAAAAAAAAAAAAAAAAAAGCTCCTGTTTCAATACCACAAATGAACAAAAGCGTAAAAATTATCCCACAAAATTCCTTCTTCACGCAGGGGGGGAAAAAATAAATAAATATTGGTTTGGCTGGTTTTAACCTTGGCGTGAAATCAACAAACCGAATCAACCAAGTTTCACGAGGCCAAACTTTCGCGAACGGGGAGAATGAGACCGAGACGAAACGACCAAAAAGTGGAGAGGAAGGAATGAGGTTGGGGTAGAGGGTGGGGTCGGGGGGAGGGGGACCGAGGAAGGGGATGGGGGTATAAGGAATGAGGTGGGGTAGTTCTATTGGTAACCTTGATGACGAGCCAACAGAGATCAAAAATAAAAAGGGGAATACATTTTTGGAGAGCTACTGTATCCTCCAAACTATTAGTCATGAAACAGATCCCCCGTATTGGTAACACTGAGAGGATTTGTTTATAGTATGATAGTTTAGACTTTAGAGGAATCAGTAACCCTCACAAATATGTACCAAAAAGTGGATATCCCCTGAACTTTCTTTTAGCTGACGAGAGAGAGAGAGAGAGAGAGAGAGAGAGAGAGAGAGAGAGAGAGAGAGAGAGAGAGAGAGATTTATAGGGTGCATTTGGGGTGAGGGAATAAATACTAACACACACATCCCCAGTTCATCATTATGACGTCACTTCTTCTCCTGTGTACAGTGTCCGTGTTGTTGTTGTTGTTGTTTTGTTCACCGAGATGACCTCTTCCTCACCCCATGACTTCACTTCAACACCCCATAATTATCCTTTCTCACTTCACGACCCCCCACATGTACTCTCCCTCACTTCACTCACCCACCAATACACTCTCCTTCACTTCACCCACCTACCCACACACTCCTTCACTTCACGACCCCCACACTCTCCTTCACTTCACGACCCCCACACTCTCCTTCACCTCACGACCCACACACTCTCCTTCACTTCACGACCCCATGATTATTCTCTCTCATCTTCGGTCTCATATGCTCCTATTTCATGCATACCACTTCCTTCTCTTATCCCATCACCTCCTATATACGTCCCTCCCTCATTTCAACACCTCTCACTTCCCTCCATCACCCTTCCTCCCACTTCCCTACCTTACCTTACCCCATCACCTCTCAACTCCTATATATAGTTTCCTTTCCTCACCTCATTCGACTCTCTCACTTCATATATATATGATTTTCCTCCCTCACCATATATCACTCCTATATATACCCTCACTCGCTACCCAACACTCACAGCCACTAACCCTATCACCCCTACCTAACCCATTATACTGAAAACCTCTCACAGTCCACTCACACCCACTCCACTGTCTCATCTAGTGTGACACCCAATAATATAGGGGCCTCGCAAGAATCACGGACTACTGACAGCATGAGCCTACAGTCCCGAGGTTGAGGAGAAAGAAATAAAATAAAATAAAACTACGATACAAGACCAAATAAAGTATGTATAGTGTGGGACCTGTAGAATGGAATACAATATATATAGAAGTAGAAAAGAACCTTCACACAGCAACAACAGCTCAACTATCGTATATAATGTATTAGTTCTTCTTAATGGTTGTATGATTGTATGGTTTTGCTGTTACTGTAAATACAACTAGAGTGAACTCAGGAGAGGGAAAAACACATGAAGCAAATCAATAAATACAAGAACTGTAATAAATAATACAGGAAGGTAAAACTGGGTCACATTATAATATTAGGTTCGATCCAGCCCTGTTCCCCACTCAAGTATTATCCCTCCCTCCAATCCAATGAATGACGCATTATAGGCCAAGGCTATATATACCCAATAAAAAGTGTATTGTATGTATGGTGTCCAATGTTTACAATAGAGTCACAAAATATGCAGCTGGGGATCCAAGCCATATTATGTGTCACCTTCAATTTAGAGTTATATATAATTTTAGTGTCTTTTTTTGTTCACTATATTTACGGTATGCAGACTCAGTTGCGGCTCACTGGCTCACGTATAAAACTTGGACAAAACATGAGTTTATCTGTGGCTAACACCCAATGATTTTATTCAGCAGAAGGAATGTATAGTGAGAAATGAACCGTTTCCATTTCTATTCTCACTGGGTTGCAAGACACCATATGAGTACCGTACGTATATCTAATTAAGGATTCGCGTTAATACAAAATTAGGTCGGCTCAAGAGATATGGATAGAAAAAGAAAGCTTCGTCGTAAAAGTCCTCCAGCCCAGAGAGCACAGACGAGACAGATATAAATTTAAAGGAAGGAGTAGATAGCGTGAATGACGGACGGGGAGAAAGAGGAGGTGGTGAAGGAAAGAAGGAAGGTAGAAAGGGAGAAACGAGCCATTGATGAAGGAAGGAAGGAAGGAAGGGAAGGAGGGACTGGCGGTGATAATTATGTACTGTACACGCGAGTAAAGGAAAAAATGCGTGAATGTCAGGGAAGAAAGAAGTACACAGAAAGTAAATTGATGGGGAAATGACAACGTAGAAAAAATATATAGAGCAGCACTCACTGTCAGGGTGGAGTAAGTTACATGACCTTGCAAAATGGACCGACCAAGTTTTTAGTATTATACCTGACCATCACACATTTTACACACACACACACAGTTCATGACCTCGTATTTAACCCCTATATCCCTCACACACACACACACACACACACACACACAGCAACAGCCCAATAATCTCCTTCCTATTCAACGTTGATTCTTCTCTTCTTTAATTCAGGGAAACTCGCCGCCTTTGATGGATCACGAACACGCAGCACACACACCCCGTCCAGCAACTCACGTGACTGGGGCTTTGTTTACGTCGCTTAGTATACGAGTTCCCGCGCGTGAGGATGACCGTCGTGTGTCTAAAAGTGGCGGGAATTCCATGTGACTCAATTTTGCTGGTTTCGTGTTAATTGCGCGATGATTTTAGATGTGGTTCCCCCTCAAATGGTATATAAATAAGTCCTTCAAATATTGTCACGAAACACACACACACACCTACTACTGTATATATTTATGGAAGGAGCTTGTTTCGTGGCATAGTTAGGAGGAAGCAGTGGCCTCCAATTTTCGTAAACGATCACAGGGTCCATAAGTCATTTTAGACAGTCCTTTTGGGGAGTTAACAATTGGGAGGGAATAATACGATAAAATAAAATGTATGGAGGAAGGAAAGAGGAATGGAGAAAAGAAAGAGAGGAGATACACAACTATTAATGAAGGTAATAACTAAGAAAATTAAAGAGAAGAGAAGAAGTAAGGAGAAGGAAGAGATAAGAATCGAATAAGAGAATAAGAGAAAGTATATGAAGGAAAACATGAAGGAAGGGTAAAGGTAAAGAAAGAAGGTAACTAGCAATCGAGGGGAATAGGGAAGTAGGGTGAGAAGGAAAAGGGGAAACGAGATGGAGATAAATATAATGAGAGGGACGATGGGAAATGAGAGGTAG
The DNA here is from genome assembly GCA_034508575.1 of Petrolisthes manimaculis. NCBI lineage: Eukaryota > Metazoa > Arthropoda > Malacostraca > Decapoda > Porcellanidae > Petrolisthes > Petrolisthes manimaculis. The sequence continues at coordinate 53,931 of JAWZYT010003813.1, read as the reverse complement.
AGAAACACAGGAATCGTGGAAGGGAAATAATGCGAGAAGGAAGAGGGGAGATGAGAGGGAAAGAAATACAGGAAACGAAGAGAGAAATATTGTGAAAGGGATGAGGGGAAACTAGAAAGACATTAAACACAATTAGAGGGAAATGAGAGGGAGAAATACGGTGAGAAGGAAGAGGGGAGATGGGAGGGAGAGAAATGCAGTGAGAGGGAAGGTAAATACGGTGAAAGGGAAGAGGGGAGATGGGAGGGAAAAAAATACAGTGAAAGGGAAGGTAAATACGGTGAAAGGGAAGAGGGGAGATGGGAGGGAAAGAAATACAGTGAAAGGGAAGGTAAATACGGTGAAAGGGAAGAGGGGAATTGAGAAAAATAAGGTGAGAAAGAAGAGGGGAAACGAGGGTGAGGTGCCAAGCGAGGGTCCACCACCACCACGACACACCAAGGAAGGAAGGGAAATAAAGAAAGGAGTCGGGCGTGGCTTTACTCCCTCACGTGTTTCTTCCCCAGCATCTTGTATAACACACCGCCCACCCCAGCACCCATCACACACACACACACACACACATACGGCTGTCTGTCTGTCTATCTCACACACACACACACACACGTTTGTCTGTCTGTCTAACAAGCCCCTACACACACACATACACGATGGTCTGTCTGTCTAACAATCCCCTACACACACACACACACATCATATGACACATGTCTGTCTGTCTGTTTGCCTTCCACTCCCCTACACACACATACAGACACACACACACGTCTCTTTGTTTACCACCCACCTCCCTACACATAAACACACACGTGCTACATCAACATATAGACATGACTGTTAAACTATGTAAACGACTGCAATTAAAAGTTTGTTTTGCACGAAAGTCACATAATGAGTTTATTGTTGAAATGTTTTGTTTATTCACAGAACTAACATTTGACGCCAGACGACTGTATCTATTTCACAAAGAAACCTCTCATACCCAAGTAGTTTAAAATAGTTCCTTGGATAAAAATCCTATGGACCTATAGCCTATGGAAGGAGGTTGTTTCATAGCACGGTCAGGAAGAATCAGAAGCCACCAATTTTCATACACAATCACAGGATCCTTTGTCTTTTCTATTTTATGTATTCAGTAATCAAGGGTGTGAATCAAGTACCAACTCTGCTTTGTCTCTCTATTTGTGCACATTTGAATCAACACTATTAGCAGCCTCTTTAGATTTAATGAACAATTGCAACGGAATCGCCTTTGCTCAAGACAATGATAATATTCTCGTGTCGGGCAACAAAATCCATATGGCACCAAATCATTCATAATGGACGAATAATAAAGGAAACAAAACAGATGAAACTTTGGGGAGAATGACGTCTCCTTTGTACTGCACAGCTGTATCAAGCATATTGCTCTGGTCACCGGTATGAATTACTTGTGCAAACAGTTCTAACATAACCCAACTCAATGTATTATATCCCAACTAAACCTCCAAACCTTATTAGTAATGATGAGCCACTAACTTGAGGCAAATACAAATATAATAATATAGAATTACCAATACAACCAGAAGATAAACAAAGCAAACCCCCCCGTGGCTGGAAGAAAAAGGGAGTGTATCATCACCAAGGCCAAGTTCACCAATCAATACAACCAAAGAAACGTGTTGGGGGCCGTGGTAGGTCTGTGTCTGGGGATGGCACCTAGTAAATGTCAGTATTCTCTTCGGTTTCTCTGTTTCACTCGCTAGCCTCTTCCCCGTGCGGGACATCCATCCCTTCTCCTACCTTCCCTCCTCCTCCTCAGTCCTCCTCTTCCTACTCCTCCTCCATCTCCCTGCAGCCCCGCCCACCTCTCCTCCCGACAACCTCCCCACCCCCTTTGCCGGTCCAGTTACCAAGTAGGGAATTTCCAGCCTAACCAAACGATCGGGGTCCATATTTGTCTTTAAAATCAATTGCTCCTGTCGGCAGATGTGGGCAGGTGAGGCCCCCACGGCAACAGGGAACCGAGAGCTGACGAGGACCGAGTATCACAGCCTTAAAGAGGATTTATATCCAGCAGTAAACGACGACTAACATCATCACTTCACAAAGACCGGATCAGGACGCTTTACCACCAAACTCTCTTAGGGTAATGGGAATCCTGCCTGTGTTTACTGAGAGCTAGACTGCATCGGATTAGATTAGCTTGGGTTAGGTCAGGGAAGGTTTTATTACACCAATTTAAAGAGGAAACAAAGTTAGTGTGAACCTGAACATCCTTCGTGCACGACGGGAGAAGAGAAACCAAGTAGCAGCCAGCAGGGGAGACAACGTGTTTCCCCGTACAGTGACAGACTTAGGTAACATGCCGGTCAGGGCACACCGCTGGCTAGACTGAAACACGCTGGCTTGTCAAATCCTCCCCGACATCACCATCACCATTACGTTTGGGGGAACTGCCTGAACTGGAAGGAGCGTCGTGAGGTAATCTATACTTTACTATTATTACTGTTATAACTACTCCATCAGTCACCAAAGCACAGCCACCAACACCAGCAAGCAAGACAACCACGATCCAACACACACATTCACTCACTCACCTTCCAGTCTCAGCAGCAGCAGTAAGAGGAAGGAGTGGGTGGGTTGGTTTAGTAGTGGTATTAGCAGAGCGTGGTGGGGATGTTACTTGAGCTAGGGTTATGTTCCAAAGGTTTGTTGTTGTTGTAGGATCTGACGCCACGCCACCTCCTCTCACTGACTCTCCTCCAGTAACTGTGGTTAGTATCGAGCGAGTGAGAGTCCCGTCCCATGCCTCCCTCTCCCTCCCTCCTTCCTCTCACTCTCCTCCTCATCCTCCTCCCTCCCCCTTGTCAATCCCTCCCTTGCTCTCACTTTTGCAGTCAGTCTCTGTATAACTATCGCGTATAACACATAATAAGAAGTTAGTTTTCATCAAAGAGTTATTCCAAGTATTTTTAAAAGCTTCCACATTTACCCCAATAAGATTATTTATACAGTACTTACCCCACGCTCTGCTCAACACTGAAAAATAATAATAATCCTACTAATATATAACTTTTTTACTCCGCTATCTCTCAAGCCCGCTTCAAACTTTTACTCTGAGGTGACTAATAATTAGGCATAAAGTGTGTTCTAATGAGGTGGGAGATCAGAGCCGCTGATTATAATTATACTCTGTTTAATATATCGTGACACAGAGATTCCTACCATATGTATCAAGGTCAAGTGAATAGGTATATTCCCTTGACCTTGATATGTATGTTGTTCCCGAGAGTCCTAGGAAATCGAAGGAATGTCCTATAGCTGTGAGCGCATGAATGAGAGACACTGCTCTAGACCCTGCATACACCAGCAGATGGTATATTTTAAGTATAGTTCTTTCCTGTTATCATAATTTGTTTGTTTGGTGTTGAAAATTACCTGTACTTTTACCTAGATGAACACTCGTGATAGATGTATTCTGACCTGGAAGTCGACGAGTTCCTTTTCCTCTCATCCATACCTGCATTTCATATTATAAAAGACTATATTAGTGACTACTTAAATGGTCAATATATACGGCAAACTTTATGCATTTCCATATCTATACCTAAATATATGAAATAAAAGTATGGCTTGCGTCTGGCCATGACTTGGTGTAATGTAATACTCCCTAGCTGGTCAGAAATTATATATCACGAGTGTGCAGTACATCAAAATCCTACTTTTCTTTACTTCTCCCTGTTTTCTGCGTCTTTATTTTTTTTCCCTTCCTAAACATTCCATATTCATTTCCTCTGTCTCTCCCCCGTCTTCTCATTTCCTCTCCCTCGCACCTGACTCTTTTTTCCCTTTCCTAATCCCTCTTCTCCCTCCTGTTTTCTACCCTCCCCCCTCGTACCTGGATCTTCACCTTATACCTTTCCCTCCCTTCCTCCCTCTCTCCCTTCCTAATCCCTCCCTCCTCGTGGCCTCCCCTTGTCACTCCTTCCTCGCTTCCCCTTGCCACCTGTCTGTCCTGCTGAGCGACCCTGTCTCTCCCTCGGGCACACTCAAGATCTAAAAGTTTCATCATAATGCCGAGTGAAGTTGGTGCAGGTGTCCAGCGTCCTCACTGAAGTTATAATAAGATGGATAGTGATGCCGCTCTCTGTGTTGCCCCCCCCCCCCCTTTCTCATCTGAACCTCCTTGGCTCCTTCTCCCCCATCCCCCCAAAACTCATCAGAGAACAAGAAGACATGGTACAGCAATACATATGCTTCTCGCAAAAAGGAGGTCACAATAGAACACCAATAACGTGCTTGCCAGAACAGGAAAAACAGATATAACAGCAAAACACGCCCATCTTGACAAAAAACAGTTCGGTAACTCGATCGGTGAAGCGCTGACCAAAATCTCTCTTGATCTTGGCGCAAACCTTTTAACGCCAATCTAAAAGTCTATGGGACAAAGAATCGTGCTTACTTTACTTTAAACAAAATCCAGCAGTTTATTTTAATATGTTTTTAAAAATATATCCCGTAATATCGAAATTCACTCTTTCCGATATGAGCTTTCCTGGGATACGCATAAATCTGTCTTCTTTCTTCGATCACATTATAATCTCTTCGTTATATCGTTGTTTTCTTTCTTTTCACTACCACATTCAGCGGCCTATAATTATAAGACGTCATCTGGTCGTCCAAGCGGAGGATTGGGGTACCAAGACCGTCTTGGGAGCGCTTGGTTTCAGTGACGAGAACTGACCAAATACGTAGAATCTGTGTTCTCGTCGTCCAGATACGGATTGGGCAGAAACAAAAGAAAGTTTGTAAACAAAGTCGTAAGAAAATACTACAAATTGGTCTACTTTTCCTTCACTTTTCTCATATTATGAAGAAAATTTGTGTCCTAAGTTGCATGTATTATACACCAAAAGATGCAGAATTAAGAAACGAATAAGATGAGACCAACTTGAAGTCTCTTGATATGATCTTTAGTTGAAAACTTGCGATTTATATTACTTTATTCTCGATTTTCGGCAGCGGCAGCGGCAGCGGCAGCGGCGGTGGCGGCGGCGGCGACGACGACGACGAAAAAAAAAAAAATAATAATAATAAAAAAAAAGTTAATTATTACAAAAAAAATTAATTAATAAAAAAAATATAAATATATTTAAAAATAAATATATATATTAAAAAAAAAAAACTAATTATTAAAAAACGACGGCGGTGTCGCTGGCGGCGGTGGTGAAGGGGCGGCGGGGCGGCGGCGGTGGTGACGGTGGTGACGACAGCGGCGGCGGCGACGACGACGACGAAAAAAAAAAAAAAAAAAAAAAGTTAATTATTACAAAAAAAAATATTAGTAAAAAAAAAATATGTATTATTAAAAAAAAAAAAAAAAACTAATTATTAAAAAACGACGGCGGCGGCAGGGCGGCGCTATGCGGCACACTGGAAGCTGAGGTTTGTTTATCCTTTCGCCTCTTGGATAAAATAGAGGGATAACAGCAGATTGACCTAACCCAGTCTGGATTAATTAATAGAATATTCTATTATTTGCATTATTAATTGTATATTATATTAATATACAATAGTACGTGATGGCTTTAATTTAATAATGCTATATGAATACCTCTATTTTTAAGTTTCATGAATGCAAACACTAATAATAATATATAAATATCATAAAAGGACCGAAACCGAAACTCTTATAACGACGACGACAACGACATCACATGTCAACAAGAAGGAGAATGTTATCAGCAGCTATGGTGGCGATATCTGGTAAATTTGATAGCCTTGTGTTTAATGGTTTAGTGAAACTGGTGGTGGTATACGAGGGACATTGTTGGTATTATATTTACAGTTTTGTTCTGTGTTTAGGGACAATATACCACAACAACCCCAGATATTAGTACCGGTACCCTAAGTTAGACCCAAACAATGTTGGGTACCCCTCTCTCTCTCAGGAAGGAAATAGAAAGAAAAGAGGGTACATTTTTACAAGTTGCCACAACCGGGGCAAACTACCGGGACCTAACCGGCATACTTCAGCCTTAACCACAGCATCGAGTTGTTACAGAATTAAAAAGACCTTACCTGACCTTACCTAACCTACCTAGAAGGGGACATACTTCGTGACCTAACCTTGTTATCCTCCATTTGCAGAAGAAATGGTATATAGAAAAGTTGTATGTAATACTGAAACATAAACACTGGTAACAGTAAAATTTTCGAAATTGAGTTGTGGCAACTTGTAAAAATATTCCGAAATGAGGGACTGTTGAAGAACTAAAGGTTAGTGGCTGGGGCCGAAGGGGCACCAAAACCCTTAAAATATTCCCCACATCACTACAGGTAATACTCTCCTATGGGGTCACAACAGAGGAAAGTACACTAAAAACAATTATTGGTTAATTATGGTTGTATATTGTCCGATAGTTAAACCGGTTGTTATTCCATTTACAGATTGGAAGTGTTAAAATGGAGCTCCTTCCACTGCTGAGAGAACAGATGAGGTGTACTAGTCGTATTCGTCGTAGGAATAGGTAGTTACAAGGCCTTCTCTGTAGTCATGATGCTTACTTTAACATTGTAATTGTAGTTTCTTGTATTTTATTAACCTTTGCAATCATAGTAAAGTTGTGGCTCAGTTGCAATACTGTATGGTACTGTATTTGGAGTGCTGTTATGACTACCATTGATGTTCTTTATATCCTCCCTTGTTGGTTCATGCATGTTTCTGTTTACAGTAACAAATACACAGAGCAATATTAATTACTTGCAGTTGGATATAGTTACAAGATACTGTAAGGTTATTTCCTTTACACTTGCCTGCTTCATTACTTGACATTATGGTAAAGACTTGCTTAATGTTTGCATAAGTTTATACTGCATTATGTGGGGAAAATATTCTTATTGGCCATAAAATTTTACTTTTGTTAGGTTTGTAAGGCCAGTAGTGGTGGGTGCGGCAGTGGTGTTAGTGAGTGTGTGGGTAGTGGTGCCTGTGGTCTACCGAGCTTCACCAAGCCTACAGAGGTTCTTCATCTTCCTCAATAAAGGTAAGTTTGACAGCAACATCATTATCATAATAGTTCTCTTACTCTTAGTCATGTAAGAGAAATGTGTTACCAATTTGAGTTTATGATTATGTGGTCATTACATCAATAAATGTTAATACGCATGACAAAAAACCTGTACATAATTTCATGAATATATCTAAGTTTGCATGCTGGGAAAGGAATTTACCTCTGCAACTGACAACACTGTTTATGTCACAATCACTCTTACCCTTTGTTCAGTTGGTAATGACGTAAACCTGAGTCGACCAGAGAACCTAGGTTTACCAGGAACACGCTCCTTCCATCTCAACACTGATGACGATGTGACAGTTGGGGTATGGTGAGTCACCCTACTTTTGTCCCCTCCCATTCTTTAGTTAATTTTTCATAGATCCACTCTGTTCATACCACTCCTTGGTCCCTTTTTCATTCCTTTTGGAAACTATTTTTTATCCATGAAGGTTAAACCATCATCTATCGTTATGTATTTCATTGGGATCATCACAGGTTGGGTAGTAACTTGTTTATTCATCTAGTTTTTATTCTAGCATTCAAAACTACTGTATGCTCAATAGGCTAATACAGTTGTGCTCTTACCCTTCCAGGCACATCCTGCCTGAGTCTCTGATAAACTCTGCTCCAGAGGAGGACCCCACAGACAGAGACACCTGGTTTGAGGCTAGCTTGGCCGACACTCGGCCCATTGTGCTCTACCTACATGGTAACAAGGGATCGAGGGGCCAGCCCCACAGAATAGACACTTATACCATGTTACGTCGCCAGGACTATCATGTTATTGCCTTTGACTATAGAGGTGAAGCAAGAAGGATTTTTTCTATTCCTAAAATATGTACAAGTTGATATTATGACCGTATTTATTAATACCATATGCTAAGATTGCTAATGATATACAGTACAGTAGCTTAGAAAGGTAGGTAAATTTATACCAGGTTAAACAGAAATGCACTTCACACTGTGTTAACCTATAGTGTATGTCTGGCCACTCAGGTTATGCCGACTCTTCCCCTGTTACACCGAGTGAGACGGGACTGGTTGCAGACACCAAGGCAATGTTGGCGTATCTACAGAGCAAATCTGGAAGGTCTCCTATCATTGTGTGGGGCCATTCCTTGGGCACTGGGTAGGACTTCATATTATTATAAGTAGCTCCTTGATTGTAATGTATATACAGTATAAGAGATAGACAAGACAAAAATATCCTAGTGCATGCAATTGGGGCCATATGGCAGTAGTGTTGGAGATGCAGCGTTGGGGAATGTTTAAACCAGCCTGAAATATGAAATTTATTTTGATGATGTGGAACTGAAAATTAATTATACATCATATACAGGAGTAGTACTGTATTGAGTAGAATGAAGCAGTAGAATTTAAGTACAGCATTTTAAGTTATGATTTTCCATGTCAGAGTATCATGCCATGCTGTAGCAGACGTGTGTGGTCAGCTCAAGTGTCCCCAAGCCCTCATCCTTGAAGCACCCTTTAATAACATACGAGATGAAGTGAAGCTCAATCCCCTCTCACAGGTAAAACTTTATACTGTACAGTATATACACGACTTCCCCATATGTATGTACAGTATAGTTCTTAACTTGGGCAGCTATTAATATTTGTCCATATCTATGGTGTTTAATGTGCATTACAGACATTTTGTGAAGTAGATTTCTCTTTTACAATATCCCTGGATATTTTACCTGTAAGTTCATCTTAGAAAGTATCATGTACTAGAGTTTTTCCCTTTTCTTTGGGGCATCCTTTATACATACATGTACTTGATTTTTATGCTGCAATTTATGTCCACAGCTATTCCATTATTTGCCATACTTTGACTGGGCATTTGTGCAACCCCTGAAGAGCATTGATGCTGAATTTAAAAGTGATGCACACATCCCCAAAATCACGTGTCCCATCCTCATCCTGCACGCTCAAGATGACAACATTGTTCCTGTGCAGCTCGGCAGAAAGGTTTGTTTATGTATTGTGTGGTTCATTATTTATTCTCTGTCTCTTAATTAATAGGTGTGGGTAATTTGTAAATGCTAAACAATGCTATATTTAAGTCAACCTTTTGTGAATACTGTATTAGTGTAGTATTCACATTGTGTCATATTTGTTTCATCAATCCACAGATTAAGATTGGGTAGGTATGTCAATATAAAGAATGCATCACAATACAACGAAGTGTATTAGAGTAGCATGTTTACATAAATGTGATTGATACAACATAAGTGAGGTGTTGCATGGCTTAATTCTCTCAACTTATTTGCACACTACAATACAGCTGGAGAGAGCAGCCCGACGTGGCCGACCTCCAGAGGCTGGTGTTGTCAAGTTTGTGGAAGTGGATGGCAAATTGGGTCTGGGCCACAACCACATCAACCATTCTCCTCTAGTACCGGCTCTTGTTAGGTCAGTGGATTATGTTGGTTTGGTGGTCTTTCTGAACACTTTCTTTTTTCTTAGTGCAATAGAGTACAGTATATACAGTATAATCAACCTAGTGCCAAGCAACAAAGGCCTTATGGCACAAGAAGGAAAAAGTTTAAATATATTTGCAGGCACATTTCTTCTCTTTTGCAGCATCAAAAAACCTGGATTTGATACTCATAACTGCATACAGACCTTATTTGGGAGGGACAGTGACCTTAAGTAACAGCAGTGAGCTATAGGAGCAAGCTGGGAAGATTGCATTTGCTCCATTTCCTGTCTCTCAAATCTCAAACTACATTAACAAAATTTTAAGGGGGAAAATATTTGCAAACAGCACTGCACAATTTAGTTTTATAAATGCAGATACTGTACAGTAAATATACAATGTGACATCATGAATAACTTATTATTATCAGAGTTTACAATTTGACCAGTCAAACAGAGTTTATAATATACAACAAAACCTTTGAGCAACAGAACTTCTTTGTCTGTGCCAGGTAGAGTGTAAATTGTTCATATTACTGTACTGATCCAAGTACTTTATACTGTTCCATGTGTCTTCCAGGGAGTTTATTGACAAAGCAGTGAGTGATACTAGGACCAGGAACTTCTGAAGTGGTTGTCTGTTCAAAAAGAAGATGATACGAGTCCTAAGAGTTGAGAAGAAGATTGTTAACAATTATCATCCACGTTTTGTTACTTCCAATCATCAATTGTTGATACAGTACTATTATTATTTTTGTGAGTATAATTTTTAAATTATTTTATCCCTTCACTAATATTGGTGTAAAATTTATTGTCATTGTTATTCTTTCTTTACTGGTAGTTATTTTTCTCCCAGTATTATTTTATCATCATCTATCAGTATCCATCTTGTTATTGTTTTTATTTGTTAATCATTAGTATCTTCATCAGATTCTCTCTCTTATTTTTGGCATCCTTTGTATTTCATATACTGTACAAGTATACAGTGGAAGGGGAGGCAGTAGTGACATGCATGGGGATAGAGGCAGGTGGTAGATGACTGGGTGTACAGGGAGAATAGGAAAGGAAAATATTAGAAAAGCAATGAGAGGGTTGAAGATAGGAAAGGTCAAAGGGGTGTAATGGGTGTTGGTTATATACACATTTGCTTTTAGGCAGGGAGAGGTACCAGAGGATTGGAGAAGAGTCATAAATGTGTCTCTGTATAAGGGGAAGGGGAGTAGGCATGAGTGTAGTAGCTACTGGGGAATTAGCCTCATTAGTGTGTCAGGGAAGGTGTATGGGATGGTTTTTACTGAAAGACTGATTAAAATAACAGGGAACAAAGTCAGTGAGGAGCAGGGGGGGCTCAGAAAAGGTAGAGGATGTGTGAACCAGATCTTTGCAATAAAATCAACAATGGAGAAATATATTGGAAAGGATAGGAAGCTGTATGCTGCTTTCATGGACCTGGAGAATATATATGATAGTGTTGGTGGGTGCTTGCTGGAAGGCATTGAGGCCTTATATAGAAAGGCAAAAGCATGTGTGCAGGTAGAGGATGATTTGAGTGAATATTTTTATATTCATGGGGCTGGGGTCCTCGGATTGATTTCTAGAATACTTGCATTTTCTCGCAGTTTTGTGTCTGTCTATTTTAATAATAATTTAATAATTAGTTAGGGTTGAGGCTGGGGTGTGTCATGTCACAATGGCTGTTCAATGTCTATATGGATATTGAACATATAGATAAAAAATATCTGATAATAGCTGATTACTCATCTGATTTTCTTTGGTACTGTATTAACAGGCATGTTTTGTTGGAAAAAAACACTTCTCAGTCATTGATAACATAATTTGTTCTTTCAGTTACTTAATGTATTAAGAATAATACACATTGCAGTATTTGAAAAGTTTTCATTGTATGTACTGTAAAGTTAAGTACTGTTTAAAATAAATGTTTTATTCTGATATATGAGAGGTCACAGTTTTAGGTGTCTATCAGCTATGGAATATTGAAATACTGTAATATTAAACTTTATATAAATAGAACTTATTAACTGGTTCTCTAGAGGCTATTTGATTGTTTTCCGTTTAATTAAGTGCCTCCACACAAATTAATCAAAATGTTTTATCTTTTTTTATTTAATATTTAAATAAGTTAAAGTGATTATTTATAAATGTATTGAAATTGATTATGGTGGACCCCCAGAAAACCTTTGACCCCTTCAGTGCACTATTGTAATGTTGAAGTTATTCCCATTACAGTATTTACAGACCCTGTATAACTTCCTGGGAAAAAATGGCACGGACATTAATGTTTCATGTACCACACAACACATAAGGGTGCATTCACACCAAGCGAGTCGCGTTAAGTCGCGTCACATCAAGTCAGTGTACGTCACGATGCGTCATAATTCGCCACCCGCAGTTAGCATTAAATCATATGGATGTAAGGCAAAGCCGTTCACACCGGATGCGTCGCGTCTCGTCGCGTCTCGTCGCGTCTCGTCGCGTCTCGTCGCGTCTCGTCGCGTCGTGTCGCGTCGAGTCACCGATGGCGCCAGACCCATTTTAGTGTCAGTCACAGCGAGTCCATGGTGGTCAATTTCTTGTTTATCAGTTGCATTTTCACTTACCAGCAGGAATAAATGAACTATTACCAAGTTACTTTTATTCATTATTGCCCTACACACATAGTTATTGTTGGAATTTTCAATAAGATATTTCTTACCTTAAAAGAATTGTCATTATGTCTTCAACCCCAACAGCACGTCTGTAATTAGTGTTCCTTTTCTTTAGGGAACATCCTGACAAGTCCACCACCTTCTTGAAGTTTTCACTAGTCATCTTAAAGGAGTCGTAGAATTTTTCTGGATGGTTCAGCAAGTCTGGGAATAAATGACTGAAGTTTCCAAAATCTGGCCTTTTGGTGTTCAGTTCATGGATCTAGATTCGGGTTATCTTACATCTACAACGACGACAAAGCCTTAACAGAACAGCTACCTGCCATTGTTCTTGAAATCTGGCAAACCACTGAGTAAACAGAGTAATGACTTGACTCGGACTGACACTGTCGGTGTGAACGGAGATTTTGTGTTTTGACTCGCACCAATTGACGTACACTGACTTGATGTGACGCTACTCGACTCGACTCGCTTGGTGTGTATGCACCCTAAGTGGTGCATCATTATTTACAGTACAGTAGAACAGTATTTTGTCACTAGAAACATTCAATTAATTCACGATAAAAAGCTAGGAACAAATTTGAGTATGAAAAATGCATGAGATCTCATCCTGTCATATTTTTATTTATTTCCAAAACAAATCTCACAAATGGCAGGGATCAGCTGTACTCATTTCATCCTTGAATGGTAGGGTTTTTACTCAAGTATAATATAATGGCATTGTTGTCCCGAGTTAAACTTAATTAAGACACAAGTACTGTACACACAAATACCTCTAAGTGATGCATTCCATCTCAAGGTACTGTAGTTACTTGCCTTGAGGACTGTTTTGATTATTGTGTACAAAAGACATACATTATACAGTGTATGTGTAATTGAACCACTTCAAATAAAGCAGTTGATTTTTCCTTCATTGACAGCAAATGTCCACCGTTATATCAGATTGGTTAATGCAGTACAGTATATGCTTCCAAACTTCTGGATGAATTATTACTGCAGAGTACAGTATGGTTACACATAATGTCACCTAAGGACAATTACTGTCAACTGTAGAAAAACTGACTGTTACATTAATCTATGCTTTTCTTTGTTTTAAAATTCTTCTTCTAGAACTCTTCTTTGGTTCCAATTTTTATATATACTGTACAGTATACAGCAATTTAAGACTAATACCGTATGATGCTTTGTTCATATACGGTATCTTTCTGTTCAGAAAAATTGGCTAATTGGTATTCATGTAGTGTTTTTTAATTAAAGCATTCAATTTGGTAAAATCTGGTCATGCACAATAATTCATGGGCATTCAAATCTTTCTAAGCTTTCAAATATAGTATTATATTGCACAGTATATACAACTTTAACTTGCCTCAGATGACCTTGGTGTACTTGAAGCTCACCGTTAAATCTAATTTTTTATTATGTATGGTTTACTGAGGCCAGATTTACAAGTAGAGTACTTAATTAAGTAGCCTGTGTATTATATAAATGTCTGTAGATAAATGTCCTTATTGCTGCAGCAGCTAAATAGTCAATGTTGCTGACAAACAAATTGTTGGTTTGTACAGATTGGGATTTGAATCCCAGCAGAGGCAAATCATACAGGGTTGGTCAAAGTTTTGAGTACTCCAAGTAACTCTTAGGGGAGGAAACTGGTATTCTGGATGATGCATTGGGCTTCCTATAACCCACCACAGATTTAGAAGCCAATATGATGGAGATGAGCATGATGGCTAAGTGCTGTCAAGGCAGATGCGATTGTCGGTCCTACAAAGTATCTAGTATCTTATTTCATTTAATGTAATGGAAGCTCTCTTGAAAATTCCTGGATGGAATGAGGCATCGTTATCCCCCTTTCTAAAATAATAATTACCTGTATCTCTCCTGTGTATTACTTGTCTGTACTGTGTACCTCACTAGGATTCTCTCCAATTTAATTGTGATTTCAATGCTATATGGCCTTAGATACTTGGCATGAAAAGGTCATTACTAAATTGACCAGGAAACTACTGTATATACAGTATAGAAGAGTGGTACTATGTTGTTAATATTTATAGCTTCTCAGTGAAGGCATGGAAAAAATTTGGTGTCCTTTACTAAGCATTCCGAGTTACATTTCCAGTATTTGATCAATACATTTATCATTGGAACTCTACATAATTATGTCCTGAGTGGTAAGCTGCCACATGTGTAGTAAGAGGTCTGGTACAGTATTAAGATTTGTGTGTAGTTAAAAATATGTACCCATGTTAGGATAGTACAGATCAATTCCAGTTGTTTAGGTTTAATTATTGTACAGTCTGTCAAAATTCCACCTAGTCTACCTGATAACAAGTGCATATATTTTTTACTAATATAAGAACACTGCTCATCCACCATTCTGTTAAATAGGTATGCACACACATATTGTTATTATAGTAGGGAAAATAAGAATATATTGATGAATTGGAGGGAAATATTTCCTCCAAATTATGCCATGAAACATTCCGAAGTTTATGTGTTCATTATTTGGCCAAGTTTGTAGAAAAGAATATCTTTCAAGAGTTTGTCTGATATAGAATTTTCCAGATCACTGACAATATCTTGCCCTTTTTAACACCTCAAGACTAGGTTAACCAGGTGGAATTTAGAAAGATTTCTTTTTGCTTTAATTAAATAAATAGGTTAGTTAGTATATAAATGAGTTACTGAGTATTTGTGATTTATTGATGTTACATGCTTTTACACTTAACAGTCAATATGGAACTTAAGGCATTAGTCTGTAGAACCTCTGGATGTTAATTACATACATAGATCTCAACATATTGTGGGAATGCTAGAGTTTTAATGTTTGTGCTGTAGCTGAATGGGATGAAGTTTATTGTGTACAGTATTGTTACAGTTTCATATGGTACGTCTACTGTGATGCATCAATCCAACAAATTTATATAAATTAGCTAATCTGGACTTTCAGTCACAATCATTAGTTAGATACTGTATATTTTATATTATTAATGAGAGCACTGGAAATACTCTGTTAAAATGTGATTATATCAGCCTTTCAGCATGAAGACTGCATTGATTATTTTAGTACAGATACAGTATTGATCAAAATGGTAATGAGTATTTGAGTGGACTCCCATTGGCTGTGAATTAGTGAGACTTCATTCTTTGTTCATGTGTGTAATCATTCATGTATGCGGCTTGTTGCCAAACAATTTAGATGCGATATATCAATAACAAGTGTAATCTTGGTTAGGTACTTTCAAAATGCAACTTTAATATTTATAATTATATTGTAATTAAATTTTTAATATCAAAGTGATCCTTTCTTGTACAATGCACTAATGGCAATACAGGTAAAGTAATAAGATGTGAAGTAGAGGACAGTTTTAGAAATATTTTCAATTTTCCTCACTTGTTTTAACAGACACTGTATACAGTACAGTCGGTGGCAAAAGTCCTGTCACCTCACCTACTAAACCGAGACACCCAATGTTCATGGAGTCGAGAAATACACACGTTTTCTCAAGTCTATGAACATCACGTGCCTCGGTGAAGCAAGTGAGGTGACAGGACTTTTGCCACCGACTGTACATGTAAATCATTGAAGCATTCTTGCTTCTGTGTTTTGAGCTTGGCACATTAAAAATAAAACATTGAATGCAACTTTAATTTCATTGCTTGGAACATTGTAACCAGATGACTTTTTTGTCAGGAACTGTAATTCCATGCCAATGTTTCCAAAATATCCTTGATACTTTCAAACTTGGGTAAACATTTACAAAGTTCAAAAGTGTCTGGCTGATTGAATTTTAGGCCTTGTTTCCAAATAATGCAGCTAAAAGATTTTTTTACTTCAACTGCACGTGTTAATATTTTATAATTGTTCTATAACTCCTCTGTACAGTACTGTTATGTGGTGTGCCATATCTGATATATTCATGTACGGATCTTTGTGGAAATAACTTTTTATGGCAAATATGGGTCCTGTAACTTGTGCATATTTCCAAATAAAAGTGTTTGAGATCAAACATGTAACTTACACTTTCCATTTTGTACCGGTATATACAGTATTATATTATTGTCATATAATATTGTATTATATTATAGGCAATGATGGATATATTTAGAGTATTAATATTTTTGGCAAATGCACCTACGGCTTTGTGCCAAAAAATCCCTCTGGGCTTGGTGCTAGTTTCCATTGTAATGAAATAGAAAATAGAAAATTTAAAGATGCACCTGTCAGTTCTCCAGTATCCTGCCAGTAATTTTATGGATATACTGTATCTCAGGCATCTAACTGTAGAACAAATTATAATATCCATTACTCTTTTACACCTGCCTGTAATTACATGGTTACTGTACCAAGTGTAAAGGTCACGAAAGTACAAATGAAAAGTTATGTAATATCTGTAATACCATTTTATTTTGCTACACTTATAAAAACAGTATACAGTTACAGTATATGTACACAGAACTGAATGATTAACCTAAACTTGATCAATGAGCTTAAAATTAGTTTTCTGAGGTTCAGTAAGAATATGGAAGTAAGTTTTGTAAATGGGTATGTCATGCAGTTCCTTCAGTTCACTACCAAACCTCCTCATTACCTTGTGCTCCCAATTCGGGATAAACCTCTCTGTTGTCATAACAACTCGACCGTGATACATGGCATACAGTGTTCGGTTTCTCCCTATGCCAACCTGTGGATACCAACAGTCCATACAATATTTTAGTACATCAAATTTATTAAATGCTGCATATAGAATTAGTTTAAGCTTTTCCTCATAAAAGTATGGTAAAAAAATAATGAGAACAATAAATACTATGCTGAGTATAAGAATAAAACAATGACAACAACTGAAGCAATAATTGTTCAGAAATACCATAATATTAATACTGTATAAAGACATTCATGCACTTTGCAATCTCAAGATAAAACATGTAGCAAAAAACAAAATATAACATATAGCATCCACACATTGTTGCAAGTTAATTAAAGATTATGGAACATATATGGTAGTCTATTAATGTCTATATACAATACAGTACTTACATTGAGACCAGGGAGGTAATCAAGACCCAACTGTCTTACTAGAAGTGTTCCTTCAGTCACATAATCTCCATCTATCTTCAGGATGCCTCGGTGTTTCCCTCTGGTTCGACCCCTTGAGTTGCGGGAACTTCCACTGGACTTTTTACTGGCGTTCCTAGCACATATCAACCATCCGGGTACATTGCCTGCAGCAGAATGAGTGCAGTATTTTTTGTAAATTGAAAATCAATGATAGTGAATGGAACTGAATGTAAATTTAATGAACTCCAATTACAGTAATTCTATGGCAGTCATCTTGAAAATATTAGTCCATTATTGCTGTTGTTACCAAACCTATGAATTTCCCTAAAAATTAAAGGTAATATTACAGAAGTACTGTACTGTGTCCTTGGCTAGGGCCGCGTAGTGTTACCACATCCAGCTAAGTCCTGGGAATTAGCCCCGATCACTTTATGATAGTTTACACTGGTTATATCCCGGTAGTTTGCCCAAGTAAGGTCTTGGTAGTCTGCTGTGGTCTAGGTTAGGTTAGGTTAGACTAATTTCCAAATTATGTTTGTAAAATGGGGTATCTCCAAGCGAAACACCATAGATAAAAAGTGGTCTAAAATAGTGGGTAATGATACTAAAATATACAACATAGTAAACCCAGCACTTCTGTAAATTTACCAAATTAAAAATATTATACATTAAAGTATTGTTTAAGGGATTATGTTAGTATACTTATGGTTAATTAGAATGCCTCGATTCCTCCAACGTCTGCCATGGCCCAAGAAACAAGACCACATGAACAAAAATAATAGTGGACTGTTACTTAAAATAGTTTGGAGGAATAAGTTGCTCCAGATTTACCAAAACTATATTAACCTCTTAATATTGTACCAATGTGTGAGAAATGTTTATTATAATGTTAACTCACCGGGCAGGAGAGTAGTATGGTTCAGTATTCTTTGAACCAGTGATGTCATTATCGTTCGTCTCTTGACTTTCGCTTTGCTTCACCTTTATTTCCCTCTTATCAGGTTCTTTCCATACAATTGGATAGTCTTGAGTTTGTTGTAAAGTCTAATTATCACCCGGTTGCTTCTAATCATGTAGTAATGTTTACACTTTTCTCATCGTCCACACTATTGTTGTTTCGGTGCTCATTTTATTACGGCTCTTATTGTTATTCACTTTTACCTATTATGGTAACATTCACTTGATTTATTGATATTATAGTAAACCCTATATTTAGATAGAAGGCTCTATATTTAAAAAAATACTTAAACAATAAATCATAGCATGCTCTGTGAGTCGGCTATATCGGCATCAGCGTGCCTCAGAAATGTCAGTCATGGAGAATTTTTCCCAGAATTAGGAAATCGGAGAAGCATATGGGAAAATTAGAAAAATTGCTCTCAATGACTGAAATCATAAGCCATTCGAGGAATGAAGTGTAGACGGTATATAAGAGCAAGATCATTCTAGATCTTGTATAAGAGATGTTTTGTTATCATATGAAAGCATCTATTATCAGTCTTCTTTTAAAAACAATAATCTTTTTTTTTTTTCCTTTAAGCTTAGTTTACACACATGCTCCCGACGCCATCCCGATTAACAGAAATTTTGGAAAAAAAGAGTTTATTCGGGTCCTTATTTGGGTAGTTCGGCGGCGATTCGGAGTCGGGTGGTTTACCGGCAGTTCGGGTTGCACCACGAAAAGTTGGTGCCCCTCCCAACTTTTCGTGGCGCAACTCGATTAGAAATAAGTTGCAGGAGCACCGTAGGTACACCTGCAACTTGCCCCCGACCTGCCCCCGACATTCTTGTTCACCGCCGGAAAGACAATCGTTGCGAAACCCCGACCTTGGGAAACACAGCGGATGCAACGCCAGTGAATGACCGGTGTGTCCGAGATATTACTGGAGATATAAATATTCATATACATTGTAAGTCGTAGAGGTGCCGCCGGTTTAACTGCGGCAAAGTCGTGGAGTAATCCTAGGGATTTTGTGACTAATAATGGTATGGACCGCTGGTGTATCCCAGGGACACCAGGGACCTTCCTACTGCCTAACAGTGTGGCAGCGGTGGTGCACTCCCAACTAATCTGACAGGTGCTACGCCGGTGTACCCCAGGGACCTTCCTACGGCATGCCAAAAGGGTGCATCGCTGAGCATGCCCAGGGACACCTACGGCCTCCTGCAGAAACACCGCCGGCAAAAAATAAGGTAAATTGACCGTTACTAGACCGTCGACTAGACAAATACTGGTTGGACTAGACAAATACTGGTCGAAACAACCAATTAAATATAATCACGAGGGAAAATTGACAACTACCCCGGCACACCATCAAGTCATCAGCGAAGAAAGTGACAGCGATCTGCTGGACATAAAGGCCTGCAAGAACAGGCCCAAGGCCGCTTGAACAGGCCTGCGTCCAGCAACTCCGTAAGGTTCCGTAAGGTAAGGTTACAACTTAGTCGTCCAAGAGCCATGGTGAATCCCCGGGCTTCCCCCGGTGATGGGCCCGATCATTCATGTTTCACCACAGATTAACCAGCGATGCACCCGCGGTAAGTCGCAGCAATTGATAAAGATGTAAAATTCGGCTGCCAGGTCCCCGACTTTTGACATTTCGCTTATTCGTGACGGAATCGGCGGTAGGTTATTTGCGCATGTGTAAACTGGGCTTTACAGATGTGTGAATCATAATGTGTATATTTATGCTTATACTGTATAAATTGTGAACAAACTATAGCCTTCTAGAACTCTGTATTGTCTTGTTCAATTTATCTTCTTTGTCTTTTTCTCTATTTTTACTCTGAAAAAATATAGGGATTCCAATTTCCAGTGAAGGTAACAAAAATAAGAAGTGTATGTATCAGCCAGCAGCCCTATAGCAAAGTAAAGTATTACTTAATTTCTAATATTTCATCATTCCTGAGTAATCGCCTTATTCCATGTTGTCTGCAGCCCACAGGTTAAGAAAAGAAAAGGTTCAATACATTTTTACATGGAAAAGGTAACATTAAACATTTTTTGATTTGTACTAAATAAACGTGTTTAGCCTATATACTGTGGATATATAGCATTCAAATATGTAATATGTACTGAAGTATTATACAGTATATTATTATGTTTTCGGAGAAATTGTAGAACCTTTATGATATGGGGAATTCTTGGGAATTTTTGCTTGGTGATTTAGGGAATACACTGGTTGGCAACACTGAAATAGTTTCATAATATTATTAATTGAATTTATTTTGATTTTTAGAGAATGGCGGACTTTTGCGTGTCGTGCATTGAAATAATCGCATGTAATATTGTTTCCTGCAGTAGAGATCTGAAGTTGCAACTATAGTTTTGTCAATAGTGTATTGCAGATGGAGCATGGATGTTGTTAAGATGTCAAAGGCTCTACCAGACTATATAATAAGGCAAGTATGAAGACTTTCTCCTGACACTGAAAATGGACAGGGGTTAACCAGCTGCTTAAGGGGATATAAATAATAGTTTTGGTACATTGCAGCACCTTGATTCCTCCAGACTAGGCCAGGAAACAGGACCATCAGGTTGACAAAATTAACTAATAGTGCCTTGTTGCTTGGAATAGTTTGGAGGAATAATTTGCTCCATATTTTCCATCACCACTACCCCCATAATTGTTGATATGAAGTTTTATTGCTGTATTGTAGTGTACTATATTCTGCAGGCATCTTTTAATATTGACCATTTTGCAGCCACACTTTGGTTGGTTGCAGCCTGGCCAGTTATTATTAGGGTTGAAGGAATGATGTTGGTAGTTACAGTACTTTGGCATAATATAATATACAGTACACCAAAACATACCTCTGCCATCGATTGTTTCATAAGGTACAGTTGGACACATAGAATCGTGGTACAGTCGAGGTGTAAGATGCTCAGCTCCTTTCACTCTCAGTATAAATTTTCTATGTGACCAATAATTAATATAAGATATACCCTGGGCAGAAACTATGATGTGGGGGATGGCGACGATAAGCAAATACCGTACAAAAGTCACTGGTTACTGGAGAGGGACAATCATCTTCCACCTAACTTAGGCTGTATTACGAATTCCTGTGTACATTAGTTTTGGTACAATTTTGTTAGGAAAGGGGAGTTGGGTTGATGGAGCTGATATGGTTTTGGTAAAATGATTTGACGGTAATTTAAAACTATATTCCTCAACTATTTTGAATTTTTAGCTCTAAAACATTATGATTTGAATGTTTATGTTACTAAACGAAATGCATTCCGAATAATGATCGATCTACGCAATACAGTGAATGCACATTTATCTAGTCCACTAATCGAGGGTACAGGAGGGCGCTGTACCCTGATATATTTTCCTCTAAGTTTGCTTGCAGTGACGAGTATTGAACATGGACAAGTTGGACGGGATGCAACAGCGATACCAACCACTTTACCAACCCTTGTCAAATTATTTTTTCCTTTTTCTCGTTCTTTGTTTACCTTCAGTACAAGC
This sequence comes from Petrolisthes manimaculis, assembly GCA_034508575.1. Classification (NCBI taxonomy): domain Eukaryota; kingdom Metazoa; phylum Arthropoda; class Malacostraca; order Decapoda; family Porcellanidae; genus Petrolisthes; species Petrolisthes manimaculis. The sequence continues at coordinate 32,276 of JAWZYT010003813.1, read as the reverse complement.
CCATAATATTAAGTTAATAGTACAAGCCCCAACATTCAAGGCTATGTAGTTAGGCTACATAAATTAATACTGATGGTAAATAAATGAAGTCGTGTGTTAAAAAAAAAGAAAAATGATATGGCATAATATTATGTGTCCATGTGTATTTTTGTAAAGTTTGCCCTATGTACACCAATGAGTTAAATTTTAAAGAATACGCAGGAATTGTTAGGTATTTAAGGAGTAACTTTTGGATATTTATCTATTGTACAGTACACATCGGACTACATACAACTGTTACTGTTATAGATATCTCCCGCTTCTTAATTAATATATGTTTCTAATATTTGATACAATATAGAGTCTAGACTCTAGACAGATTTGGTAGCTTAGCATATGTGAATGTTCAGTCTGTCACTTTTCTAATTTACCACCCATTTTAAAATTTGAATATTATTTAACACACACACACACACATCCCTTCCTTCCCAGGCTTTTCAATGTACAGAAACTCATGTAGTCTAAGGCAGAAAGTTGCATTTGTTTGCAACTATGAATTATTGCAATTATAACACAATCAACATGTGCGCCATGTGCTCTGACTTATGGCTTTAACTTGTCTCATCTCGATAATTTTGTCTCTTATCACTAAGTTGCTTAGTAAACAGAAGTAAATTTTGAAGTAAGTACGGAGATCTTTCATGTGTGTAATGTTAGCGGATTAGGATTGGAAAGCCACTCCTTTATAGCCTAGCCACAATTTCCTGTCTCATGAAAATGGCCACCTGCTACTATGCTTGCCCTTGTCCCATCGAAAATATCCTACTATAATAGTAATGTTATCTCAGACAGGTGATGTATACAGTACCACTCTAGTAACAAGTTAGGCAATAATAAACAACAAATAAAAAGTTTACCTTGTCCAGAGAATCGTATGAACATGAAAATATGGTTTAGCACAAAAACAGTTACATCATTTTCAGTACGGTAATATTATGTGTGTGTGATAATATAAGTTATTGTAACCAGGATTTCAGCACCGTTTTGATTGTATGTATCAAGGTCAAGGAACTTGCTCAACCCTACTCCTGTATTAATTAATTCAAATAAAGTTTACGCATGTCAGGTGTTGCTTGTTTTGGCGCCAACTTGACAGCTGTGATCCCCCCCTTGAGACCCCCCCCTCTGTCCCCCCTCCCCTCCATAACCTAGTGGCACTGATGGCGGCTACAGTTATCCACGCTGCATAGAGGTGAGGCACGAATTTCTCATATTGTTAGAGATTTAACCAATTTCTCGTGTTAGTGTCTGTTCGGTGGGGTAGATATAATACCAGGCATGTGTCCTATAGTGGGCTGGAGTGTAAGAGGAGTGAAATAGAGGTGTGAGAGGTGAGTAAAGATAAAGGTACACCGTGTTGGATGCCGGGTGGACTGGATGGCTGGCTCACATGTGCAATCTCTTTCATTGATCGGTGCTACTGACTCCTCGCCCCCCGCCCATCCTTCCTTCCACGCCCTTTTTTATTATATATATATGCACACACCATTATTAATCTACCGGTGAAAATATATAAGTAATCACAGATCCTATAAGAATAGTGATAGGTAAAGCTTCCTATACAAACCAACCCCCCCAAGTAAAGCGGCTCACATGTCACTCTTATACGGAATGGTGAGTGGAATGTAAACACGTGGCATAAGAAACATTTCATCAGCATGGTTGATGTAACAATTTAAATATTCTGATCTCATCTAATATGATAAAAGTAACGTCGAGGTACATAAAGAGGTGAGAAGATATCCTTACTCAGGGTACCACGTTCGAATCCTGGTCAAGTTGCTCGTTCACCCTTGACCCTAGTAACCTATATTATTGTTGGGATAACTCGTGGGTCAAGCTGCTGAAAATGTATACCATGCAACTGAGTTATTTATTTTTGGATAAGTAGGCGTATAGTACTGTATTATTAGATGATATAGCAGAGCCTGGTAGTTATATCTTGTAATTTGGAAATTTACTGTATGTGTGTACAGTACCGGATTGTAATATTTTCTGTTTACTAATGAGAACAAACAGGTCTTTCCAGGTAGGTAATGGATATAATATATTTCTCAAGTACAGTGTATAGATTAATGTAATATGTCAGATTATTGATAGTGCAAGGTCAAAAGTCAATGAAGACGACAATCACGAAGGGATAAATAAAGTCACAGACTATAAACACAAGACTTCCTTACCTCCACACACACACCAGCTTTATTTGATGCCTCGTAAAAAGTGTGAAATAAGACTATCCATTATTATTTAGTGTAAGAAATAAGGGAAGGGCTTGTGGAGTCTGGTGAGGGAGGAGATGCTTGCTACATTAATTATTTTGAACCTTATCTTCCAACAGACCGGAAAGGAAAGATAGATAAATATTGTGAAATTCAAATAGGAGAGAAGTACTGTACTGTATACTGTATCCTAATTTGAACTGTATTTTCATATACTGTATACGTGTATTTCTAATTTCTATCACCGTAACTTGTATTATAAAGGCTGTAAGTTACAGGAAATGTCAGTTCGTCCATGTTAGTGGAAATCGTATAGCCTAGTTGTCCAAATGTGAAGTGAGGGATGAGCCTTGTTACTAGATTTGTTGCTATAACATTGCAGTTGCTGTACCGTGCCCCGAAAATGTGTAATTAATTATTTTTCAATTGATTATAATTGTAGTTACTTCAAACCTGTTTGGAAGTACGAAATTAATAGGAATGTTGTGAATGAGTTAAAAGTAAATTAGAATTTACAGTACGGTATCGGTATATTTCTGTATTTTCTCTCTAACAAAAGAATCGCCATGTGTTATTTAGTGTAAAACCTCACGTTGCTTGCATTTGCGTGAGTATTAAAGTATTTAAAGTATTGACAGCAGGGTTTTCCCTGTGACAAGATGGTTTGGTGGTAGCTAATATACAGTATATTGCAGCCTTGAGGCGGTATTAATGGGATTAATGAAGTAACTTATCATTTGAAGTGGGGCTATTGGTGTGTTTTCAGGAAATAAACAGTTACGTCTAGTGTTAGTAAAAAAATCTGTCTGGCTCTCTCGGCTTTACACCCCCTCCCCTCCCTCCCTTCCTCCCTGACACACTGCTTCCATGTCTGGTTCTCACTGGTTCACTGTCACACCCAATACCTCCCTTCCTCACTCAATGACTTCCATTCGGCCTCCTCTTTCCTGGCGTCTGACAGACAGTTGTGATAACAGATCCTACTCTACAATTTAGTTCGAAAACGGCAGAAACCTCCTATACTTGTTGTTTGTTTTAATAATATGGGAGATAGTGTACATTATTGGGGTGGTAAGTATTACAACTATTATATCCAGCTGTGTGTGTGTGTGTGTGTATATACTTCAGCAAGTGTGCACGTCTCACACCCCCCCCCCCGCTCCCCCATCGTCCAACACTGCACTTTCTCCTCTCTGGATTGCACGAATACCTCCCAGGTGAAATCGACTTGAGTCTGTTGTACCTCTTGTCTTTTGAGTTTAGCTTAAGTCAGTTCGATTATGTTAAACATTATATGCCCTGTTAGGTATATAAGCCTATAATTATACAATATCGTATATAAAATTGCTTTCCTTGTACCGGTAAGTGATTAAAAGGACAATGCTAATTTAAAGATATCAAATTGGACTCAATTTATGACAGATAAATATATATCAGTGTACACTCCATAATAGATACGCCTGAATATTGATGAAAATGTATGATAAACTACATATATATAAAATAGATAAATTCATCAGAAAACCTTTCCTTCGAATTATATAATTTTTTTATTAAGTAAACATGTTTCTGGAATTGGCTCCATCTTTCACCTGCAACAGTCAAGTGCTACACCTTCATTCTAAGTCAGTGAAGCGGGCAAAGGTTGGGTATCTTGAATAATTATAGTTATACTGAGCGTGCCATGTCTGTTTTTACACACACACACACACACACACACACACTGTAATCATCTACCTGGTATTATGCTTGAGCCACCTGGTGTTCCATTAACCATACACTGATGACAACAACATTAACTTCTACCACGTACAGTACCCATGTATATTTACCCCAACACTCCATCCTCCTCAACATCAACCATTAATCCTCCCTTATGGAAGATACGTATGTTATGCAGGTACCTCTGTCAGATGGTTAACCAGATAAGACATTGATATTACATTAGTATGCTCACAAGGCGAACCGTCGACGTGTCTCATCAAGGATGGAGCTAACCTACCCTATGCATGTTAGGGTTAATTAAGGGAAAGTCAGTGTTGGTGTAGACGTGATGTAAGAAAAAGATTATGTTAGTAATGTCGCCTATATTCTGAACTTGTTGTCTAGTTGGTCAAGTTATGGATGTGACCAAAGGAAATATATGGAGTTGCTTCTGTTATTGTATGATATTTTACACAGGGATTCAGATCTGCACCAACATATTTACAACGAACAAGAAAAAAAGTATCTGTGCATGGATTCAATTTTGCACCAACGTAGTTTACTTATAGAAAGATACAGAAAAACACAACTAAACGAATATTATGTAGGTTTAGTGTGTGTGTGTGTGTGTGTGTGTGTGTGTGTGTGTGTGTGTGTGTGTGTGTGTGTGTGTGTATCTGACAGGTCATCACACAGTGCTAATATATTCCTGTTGCAGACGACGACAGTGGCCTGGTGACGGACCATGCAACACCTTCCTACCTTCACCTGTACCACCTTATGTCACCTGTCCTCCACCCCTCCCTCTCTCTCTCTCACTCTCTCACAACCTCCTGCAAGGCAAGGCAAGAGGGCAAACAAAACCTCACGCACTCCTCTGTTCCTTCTCTTCCTCGTTCTTCTCTTATTCTTCCTTCATTTCTGGTTTTGTTGTGCTTCATCTGTAGTTAAGCCTCGTTTCTCGTTTATTATCCAATATTATCATCATTAGTATATACGTATCTATTAATACACCAATCACAGTTTAAAAGTGCCATCCATGTAGTGTAGTGTAGTTATGTAAGCAGGAGTCCAGAGGTGTGTGTGTGTGTGTGTGAATGAATAATCCATCTGTAAGTGTTGTGTACGTGTTTTATCCTTCGTGTACTATTACTTGTTTTGGAGCAAAGTGTACAGGTAATTGTTATTCAGTGTAGCATCTCCTTGCATCATTGTGTAGTAAGTAGGGTATAGTAAGGAAAGATAATATGTGAGAGAGTGACATGTGAGTACTGTCTACTTTTGTGTATAGCCTATATATCTCACAGATCGTCTATTATGATTATAGAGTTGTTAGTTCTCTGTTTACTACTTTTGTGTATAGCCTGTATATCTCACAGATCGTCTATTATGATTATAGAGTTGTTAGTTTGTAGTTCTTTGTTTACTAATTTTGAAGGAGTGACCAAAAGTGACCTTGTTTTATACTTAAGGGGAAATTTCTTGTGTTGGTGAATTGGAAGGTCCCAGATTCCTCCAATTAAATTATGCCACGAAACAGATCCCTAATTAGTAATATTAAGGTCGTTGTCTGTTTCCTGACATAGTTTGGATGAATCAGTAAGTAGCCTTCAAATTGATTAAAAAGATAATCTCCCCTTAATTAATTAAGTGTTATTATCTCCGGAGCTGGGTGGTTATATATTTGGATCAGATTGTTTGTTAGTAAGATTAAACGTGCAGAGTTTTTTTTTTTTTTTTTTTCCAAACGTTGTACCTTGTATTTTTATTGCCATTATGTAGAGAATAATAGATAATATAATGTGATTTTCTTTCTGTTACAGGTAAATTCTTCTGTGTACTATTATAGTTCTGCTCTTCATACACGTGAGTACACAAACATTTCCCTATAGCTTATAAGTTAACCAAGGTAATCCACTCGCCTTCAGGGGTATAGGTGTATTCTTAAGGACCCTGTGATCGTAGAGTTGCATCGGGTCGGAGATGAGGTCAGCCACTCAGAGTTTATGGATGTCTCTTAAGGTGGAGGTAGAAGAATGGCAGGACTTTTGGAGAGAGAGAGAGAGAGAGAGAGAAAGAGAGAGAGAGAGTGAGTGTTACGCAAACCAACATAGCCTAATGTTATATAATTTTCAATCCACACAGGCATTACATTTTAATTGCACACACACTTGAACACATTTTCAGTCTTTGTAGGTATATGAGTACTTATATATATATATATATATATATATATATATATATATATATATATATATATATATATATATATATATATATATATATATATATATATATAGCATAGACCTTGAGTTAAATGCTTTCCTCTGCTGTTTGGGTAATAAAGAAAGTTACAACAGTTTACTTTGCGGCTGTGTGTGTATTTTTTGTTTTATCTGGTGTAATGATCATTCTGCTGTTGTGAAAACTTAAAAGAGCTACCAACTCTCTCTCTCTCTCTCTCTCTCTCTCTCTCTCTCTCTCTCTCTGTGTTGTAGTGCTGGTACTATTGTTGTTGTTGATGATGGGTATAAATTTAGTTCACCCTAATAATTGTCCATCACTTCCAGGCAGTGTCGGGGAAGTCCCTGAACCACCTGTGTACAGACCGTAATTCCCACCCTAAGGGAAGGACATATTGGGGTCGAAACACACACACACACACACACACACACACACACACACACACACACACACACACACACACACACACACACACACACACACACACACACAAGGGGTATACTGTAACTCGATTTCTGGTTTAAAAATCTTAAAACATTTAAATATCATAACACTCCATGCTTATAATTTACAGAACGAAAGAGGATGAAGAAAAGGAGAGAGGTTACGAACGATAGGGACGACACGGAGAGAGAGAGAGAGAGAGAGAGAGAGAGAGAGAGAGAGAGAGAGAGAGAGAGAGAGAGAGAGAGAGAAACAAGGTGTAACAGGAAAGGAAAGGTGTCTGAAGGAATGTAGGGCTGACCAAGGCAATCTGGGAAAAGTGAGTGAGGTGTGGCTATGAAGGAATGATAATGAACGAGAGAGAGAGAGAGAGAGAGAGAGAGACAGAGAGAGAGAGAGAGAGAGAGAGAGAGAGAGAGAGGGAGAGAATGGGGTAAGGGAACTTTTTTATAACTGTGGTCAGGTATATAGGCTATGCAGTTGGGGGACAGTTGAGGATATGAATGAGTTATAAGACGAGCAGAAGGTATAGATTAACAGGTGAAATGTATATAATGTAAATGGTATGGAACAGTAGTGGAAAAAATTGTTGTACGTTCTAATTACTGGAATGTCTCGTGTGTGTGTGTGTGTGTGTATGTGTATGATATGTCCCTTGTGTGTGTTATATCCCTTGTGTGTGTGTGTTATATCGAAATGATATTGGATCTCGCTCTTTTTTCATATATGGAATAAAATACAAATATAAAAACATTAATATGAAATAGTTATATATGCCTTCATCAAGAGGTTGACTACAGTAAGGAAAGGCGAGTCAGTCAGGTTATTGCCAAATCCATAATTATTGTGTTATTTATTACGTTAGGTTACCTGCTGCTTGTCCCTCTACTCCAGTCAGATGCCCTTCCTCTCTCTTTCTTTACCTGTCCCTGTCCTCTAGAGTTGTGTGTGTGTCGTGTCCTTGTGTTGAATGAGTCAATGTGATAAGGTGTGGTGGTGTGTTGAGGTGAGACGAACACTCATTGAGGGCTGAATGTCAAGGCGATGATACCTCTCTCTCTCTCTCTCTCTCTCTCTCTCTCTCTCTCTCTCTCTCTCTCTCTCTCTTTTAGATTGAGTATTATGGACGTTCACTGTTGGTGTTGTGTTCTGTAGGCCGCATACCGAGCCTAAGAAATGTTGCCCAAGTAATATAACCATAAACAAACATGCCTGCCTGCCTCACTCGTCAACACAGACAGGGTACCATAGCCAAAGTTATGACTACACTGTGCCTACTGTAACACTCCATAATCTAAACACCACTGTACTGTACACCACATGCATCGTACTACACTTTTACGACAGTGCACCATACTACACTTCACGATAATGCACCATACTACACACCACACGATAATGCACAATACAGTACCACACTTTACGACAATACCACACCACACGATAATGCACCATACAGTACCACACACACCACACGACATTGCACCATACCACACCACACGACATTGCATCATAGCATAAGGAAACACAATTCAATACACTACACAAAACTACATCCCATCCCATGTCTTCTTATGGAGTCTTTCTAGTTTGTCTGATCGTCCAGCCTTTTTATATTTAACACTGCATGGTTTCTCCTCCCTACACCATACAGTCAAGGGGGTGACATGACTTTAGATCGTGACTGTACATAACATACACTGTAGGTGGTATCGTGAAGGGTAACCGTGATGGGTCCAGAGGTTAAAAGTCAGGTATTGGTCACTTAATTGTTGAGGAATATTATCAGCAGTGGACATTTATTACCGTTAGCCGGAGACAGTGTTGTTGTATAATGTAGGTTTGGGAGGATAAAGATCGTCAGTTTGATATTGGCTCTTAACTCATTGGGTCTTAATTAAGGGTCTTCCAGTGATACGTGAAATTGCCTCAACTTATCGAGTTTAGATCAAATAAATACGTCTTCTGTTTGAGGGAGTTAACCTTTTGCTGGGCTTCCTCTGGGTGGCCAAATGTCACTTCAACTAGAGTCCTGTACAAACAATAAGGCTTCCCAAACATTGACTTTTTTTATATACTTAAATAGGATTACGTGACTTCTGACATGGACAGTAACTAATGTAACTGCGTCTTGTTTCTTACTCAGGAAACTATTAAAACTACAAGTATTTATGACCAAAATGAAAATGTTGGCAATTATGGAAAACTTGCACGAGTGTGTTACCCAATGGGCCTCACTTACAACCCCAAGGACCACCTCCCTTATAATCCTTATTTCCATAGTGTATGCGTGTCAAGACCTTCCCCCTCCCATCCCAGCCCATCCATCCTTTCATCCCTTTCGTCACCTTCGTAGGATATCCTCACCTCCCTTCATCTCCCCTTGGTTCCTGCTCTATTAATTTTACCCCCCCCCCCCCCCCCGTCCAGACGACACCTCCAGCCCCCCCCCTGTCCTGCCTCCTCCCCCAGACGAACCCAGTGACCGGAGAACATTGATGCCATAAATAGATTAACTTAATGTTTTTCCTTTAACTTCATTAACATAATATAGTCACAGTTATAATGTACATCTTCTACACTCTATCTCAGAGTTATACTACAGGATTTGTACTATTTATATTTGAGTGGAAATATATTTGTCTGACAATCGTGAATATGATAAATAATAGCAACTATGTTCAGCTTCAAACTTTTTGTCGTTATCACATTTCCAAGCTGTACAGAAGACCCTTACCTTTTGTCTGTGACTGTACACCCTAGATGAGGAATGTGAAGGTTACATCCTCACTTGTGTACGTAATAGTCATAAGCCACAATTAACTTACTACGATGTACTGTACTATACATACCGGTACATAAATGTCTTCAAAAGTAAATGTGATGGTAGACTCATCCATCCGGAGTTAAAATTCAAAGTATCGTATCGGTAATTGAATAAAAATGGGAAGAATGAATACTGGTCGGGAAGAATGAATTATCTTAGTGGTTTCCACAAGAGAGAGCCACTGACTTTCAGTTCTTCAACTGTCCCTCTTTTCTTTATATTTCCTTCCTGCTTGTTGTCACCCGTCTCTATCGCCTTTTTCTGGCGCTATATGACTTCGATGTTGTGGCGCCTAATATCAATCAATCAATCGCAATCCACAAGAGAGATGGAGACATGCAGGGGAGAGACAACAAGCACCAAGGAAAAACAAGTAAACAAGAAGGGACAGTTGAAGAGAGTACCAGTACCAGTACCAGTACCAAGTTCCCCACCCCACCCCTTCCATTACCCTCCCCCCGACTCGGAACTGACATGTGTTTCGGATATACGAGTCGAAACTGGAGGTTTAACAACTTGACAACGCTGGAGTGATTAACATGGAAGTGAAAGAGACTGTATGTGGCCAAAATGTTCATACTGGCCCAAGGTTATTGTAGCATCTGGATTTATGGGTAGGCAAGTGGCACATAACATTTTGGCACAGAGAGAGAGAGAGAGAGAGAGAGAGAGAGAGAGAGAGAGAGAGAGAGAGAGAGAGAGAGAGAGAGAGAGAACATCACTCACTCTCCCTCAGTTGTATCTGGTCATGTTATGTCACCACGAAATATTACGTGTGTAAAGAAATGTATTCGTGTCAACAAAATTGGCTTTAATGAGCTTAGATAGGAAGGGGGCAATGTTGCAAGGACACACACAAAATAATAACTATAAAGACAACATCAAGTGACTCCATGGGTACTTAAACTTTGCACTTTCAGGGAAGGCTGCTGGTTCCTCCTTTATAACTATGCCAGAAAACAACTAAGATGCCACTGATAGGGGACCTGTTTCTTGGTATAATATGGAGGAATCAATTACCTTCCAATTCACCAACAAAAGAATCGCCCCTTACGAAAAACAAAAAAATCCCAGCTGTTACATTTCCACCAGAGTAATAAAAAATATATAGTTACGGTACTCAAGGGCATATCCTACGTAAGGAAGGGAAGGACACAACTGAGGGACGAGAAGGAAGTACTAGAGAGAGAGAGAGAAAAAGAGAAAGAGAGAGAGAGAGAGAGAGAGTCAAGAAAAGTGGGGATAAGTGAGAGGGAAGGGTGTAGGTTGTGGGAGGAAGGGTTGGGGTTGTAGCAGGAGGAATTATGGGAGGAAAGGTGGGGGGTGTAGTAAAGGAAATGTAGGAGCTAGAGGTGGGGAGGGGGGAACTACAGGGAAGAGGTGGGGGGGGAGGTACTGGGTGAGAGGGAGGGGAGTACTAGGCTGATTTTATACCAACTTGTCGGAAGGGTACAATTATTATTATTATTAAACTTGTCGGTCAAGGACTATAAACTCTGTACTTCCCCCTTAAGTGTGGTGGTGGATGTATAATTATTGGATGGTAGGGAAGGAGGAGCGAGGTACATACATACAGTATTTATGTAATTTAACAACCACTGTCCATGGGTTAGTTCTTTTAAAGGACATGAAATGTGTGTGTGTGTGTGTGTGTCCATGAGTTCGCAGATGATGAAGGGATAATAAGTGTGTGTGTGTGTGTTCATGAGTTAGTTGTAAAGGGGATGGTGTGTGTGTGTGTGTGTGTGTGTGTGTGTGTGTGTGTGTGTGTGTGTGTGTCCCTAACCACTGAGTGTCTGGTATAAGTCTGCGTAGTTCCGAGTTACACAAGAGGGTATAAAGGAACAGTCAAGAGGAGAGGACGCGGGAGTTGTGTAATGCGTGACACAAAGAGGCAACAAAAGGAGAAAAGGAGAGGGAGAAAGGGAGAGGAAAAAAGGGGAGGGAGAAAGGGAGAGGAAAAAAGGAGGGAGAGGAGAAAAGGGGGGATGGAGAATGGGAGAGGAGAAAGGAGGGGAGAAAGGGAGAGGAAAAAATGGGAGGGAGAAAGGGAGAGGAGAAAGGGAGAGGAAAAAATGGGAGGGAGAAAGGGAGAGCAGAGAATTGGGAGAGTAATCAAAGGAGAAAGGAAGAGGAGAAAAGGGGGGAAGGAGAAAGGGAAAGAAGAAAGGGGGTGGGGGGAGAGTAATCAAAGGAGAAAGGGAGATGAAAAAAGGGGGGAGGAAGAAAGGGAGAGGAGAGAATTGGGAGAGTAATCAAAGGAGAAAGGAAAAGGAGAAAAGAGGAGGGGGGAGTAGGCTAGAGATAAATAAGAAGAAGTAGCCTAGCGTGTGTGAAGGAGGAGGAGGAAAGTAAGGAAGTACAGTACATACCTTTGTTTTATACAGAAATAAGGGAAGCATAATTATATAACAGGGAGAGTAAAGATAGGAATTACTTAAAAGCTTATCATTTCAGGTTTAAGGTCTGGATTTATATACTTGGAGATTTTTTTGTTATTTATTTCTTTGAGATTGATTTATATATATATTGTGACAAACCATAGTATGAAGGAGTGTGTGTGTGTGTGTGTGGGAATGTGGTGAAACATGCATGAGGTGCGGTGCTATGTACAGTCGTGGACAAAAAATAATCATCCACATAAGAGTTGACTCGTGTAAACATTTGATACTTCCCTTTGTTCGTTAGTAGAGAAACTTTCCAATACATACCGGTCAGTTTATTTATTATATTTATTCTAAACCAATAATATCATCGTATGAGAACATGAAACATTAGACAACAGTTTGTTTGATTTATTCATATGTATTGAACTTATGTCCACAACTGTACGGGACACGACACTGCCTCTTGTATAGTCCCTACCTTATATAAACACACACACACACACACACACACAGTTCATTTATAGCCCAGATGTGGTTGGGTTTATGACCATTCATTAACACATCATTATTAACGCACACAAACACACTCTCTCTCTCTCTCTCTCTCTCTCTCTCTCTCTCTCTCTCCTCTCTCTCTCTCTCTCTCTCTCTCTCTCTCTCTCTCTCTCTCTCTCTCTCTCTCTCGTGGAAATACCTGTACGTGTATTAACGATAGTGCCCCAAATTATTGTAAATGAAGGTATTATTGAAATTGGAACATGGGGCCAATTCCCTTTCCGTGTTCTATATTGTTTCTCATAAACGTTGTTGGTGTAATTAAACCCTTAGCTTGTGTTTACCTTTATTAGTTGGCACCAGTGTTATTGTTCAAGGTTCTCATATTGGAAGATGAAAAACTGGAAGGATGGAAAAACAAAGGGAAGGGTGGAGAAATAAAAGGAAGGAAGGGTGGAAAAACAGAGGGAAGGGTGGAGAAATAAAAGGAAGGGTGGATGAAACAAAGGTAAGGATGGAGAAATAAATGGTGGAGAAACAAAGGTAAGGGAAAAAGTAGTAACAACAGAGCATGCAAGGGGGAACAGAAAAGTTGTGTGTGAGAGAGAATGAAGTGGAAAGATGGATGGGTGGGTATAGTATAGGGGTGAAAGAAGGGGTGCATGAGGTATCCGAGCAGAAAAATGGTTTATTATGATGATGATGATGACCTCTGTGCCCCTTCATGGTTCCTGAGAGTATTTCTAGGCAACATTGTACTGTATCTATAAAAATGTGTTCCGATTCCCTATTGTTACTGAGAATGAGAGGGATATGTCCACCAGTCAAAAACTTCCCAACTACATGTTCTTATTTCAATAACTCTGGTCGGAGAACTTACTGCTTATATATATTGATCATGTTGTGTCTTCTTTATTACTCCCTCCTTTCCTCTCTTTTTCCTTGCCTCTCTTTCTCCTCCTTGCCTCTCATCCTCCTTGCCTCTCTTTTTTCTTCTCCTTGCCTCTCTTTCTCCTCTTTGCCTCTCTTTCTCCTCCTTGCCTCTCTTTCTCTTTCTTCCCCTCTTTGCCTCTCTTTCTCCTCCTCGCGCTTCTCTCTCTCTTTCTCCTTGCCTCCTTTTCTCCTCTTTGCCTCTCTTTCTCCTCCTCCTCTACTCTCTTTCTCCTCGCTTCTCTTTTCGTCTTACATACACACACACACACACACAACACACACACGTCTGCAGAGTTCATCTTGTATAACCTTTCCTCTCCACCACCTTCCATTCCCACTACCCTGTTTCCTTTGTTCCTTCCTTCCCTCTCTACTCCCATTTTTTTTCCCCTCATCTATTTATTCTTCCAGTTGGTCTCTCTTCGTCTTAGCATCCTCCTCCTCATTATCACTCTACAGCTCCTCTCTCTCCCTCCACTGTACACCAATCTCTCATATTCCTCTACTTTTCATTTGCCCTGCTGTTTCTAGTTTGTACCTCCTTCATCACTTTGGTTACAGACAGCCCCTACCACACATGTATATCCTCACCTTCCCCTATTACTCCACCTCACCCTCACCTGTTCTCACTTTCCCTTCATCCAGCCTCCTTTACTCACCTTTTCCTCACCTATCCTCACCATTGTGGCGGCTAGAATCATCTACCCACCACAAGCATCAGCCCTGTTGCCTGATGGGTTCTAATAGTGTAGCAGGCAGGAACTTTAATCTATTTATTGATTCAGGTTACACGTTGTATATAAAGTTTTACAGTGAACCTGGAATACATAAATATCATCTACCCACCACACCCTCATGACCTATACTCACCTTCCAGCCCCCATTACTCTCCCTTTCCCACACCTATTTTCACATTTCCCTCATCACCTATCCTCACCTTCCTCTTTACACACCTTTCCTTCACCCATCACCACCTATCCTCACCTTCCCCATCCTCCTCTCACCCTTGCCACCTGTGATAGCGCCTCTAGGTGATGTTTAAGGTCAGAGTGACCCTCGTATCACTTCCCTCTTGCCACCATTATACCTTCCCTCAATTGTCTCTTGCCACTCCCTTTTCCTACATCACCTTCTGTATTTACTCTTCCTTAACTCTTCCCCCCCTTGATTCCTCACTATATATAGTCTCTTCCTACCATCAACAACTCTTCCACTTCAATTGTTTCATCTGAATCCTCTTTTTTTCTGTTCTATTTTCCACTAGTTCACGTTTCCTAACCTCTTCCCTTTTCACCAGTCTCCATTTCCATTCCTTCCTCACCTTGCCTCTATTCCCAGCCTCCCATAATTCCTTACCCCTCCTCCTCCCACCCCCCACATACACACATGTTTACTTTACACTCACACTATCCTTCGTTCCACCTCCTTTCCCCACTCGAACCTTTTCAAATAATTCCACTTTTCCATTTCTTCCACCCATTTCTTAATTCCCATTTTATTCACACTCCTCTATTCACCCTCTTCCTCCATCCATTAACTCCTTTATCTCACACCCTGCCCTCCCCCACTCCATTAATTACCTCTCTCTCTCTCTCTCTCTCTCTTTCTCCCTCCTTTCAAATTCACCTCCTAACTTTATCCATCTGTTTCTATTTTCTATATATTTTTTCTCAGTGATTTTTGTTATCCCGCCTCAACTTATTTTTTCCCTGTCCCCTTTTTCCCCTCTGCCAGCCAAGGTCGACGGGTGATTATAGGTTTTGTTTGGCTGCATGTGTCTTGTGTACAGTATGTCTGGCTGTGTACACTTTTCATGTCTCTCTCTCTCTCTCTCTCTCTCTCTCTCTCCTCTCTCCTCTCTCTCTCTCTCTCTCTCTCTCTCTTGTGGTGTAGGGAGAGATGGGCTGAATGAACCGAAAGCTGTTGGAAAGTAGAATATGGTCAGTAATACTGGTACATACAGTAGTCTTACATGTACAGTACTCGATATAAAAAATGGTGTGTTGTAAGTGATTTGAGTGTGTGTGTGTGTTGAATATATTTACTAGCTATTCTATTTTTCCTATTCGTGTGATATTTCTCTTTCTATCACCTGTCTCTCTCTCTCTTTCTCTCTCCCCCCTCCACACCTTTTCCCACGTCAGCCTGTCCTCTCTGCCTTCATCCCCAGTCCTGAGGGAGGGGTCAGTAGAGGGGAAATATTGGGGTGAATTCCACAGGTCTTTGTTTTTAATCTCTTCTTTTCCATGCAATATATTTCACTATCCTTTGTTTATATTATTTATTCACTACGGTACCAATTTTATATATATTTCCTTTATTTTGATGGCAATATTTGTGTACCTCTTAAGATGGTTATATTATTGTTATTGTTATTATTATTATTATTATAGTTATGTCTTTGTATTTGTATAATATGATTAAGCTGTTATTATTATGACGTTTTTACTTGAATTATTATATTATTGATTGTATTACAGTACCTGTATTGTTATTATTATTACTATTATTATTTTTATTATGTTTTCCCTTCCATTACCTTTCTCACCTGTTACTGATTTCTTTTCACATCGGATGGTTGATGGAGTAAACTGTATAATTATGACTGGCTGGGTGGATTGGTGGCTGGATTAGTGGGTGGGTTGGTGGATTGGTAGGGTGTAGATTAGTGGATGGTTGGGTGGGTGAGTGGGTGTGTGGATGACTGCTGGATTGATGGGTGTTTGGATTAGTGGCTGGATTGGTGGGTGGGTGGATGATTGGGTGGACTAGTGGATGACTGACTGACTGGGTGTGAGGGTGGATGTATTAATGGGTGTTTTTTTTTCCTCCTACCGACGTGTTTTACAAATGGATAACCTTGCTTTAGTTTTTTGTGTGGCCATAACAACACAACACTATACCCAAAACGTGTCTATACGGATATGATGAAATGCTATGGTACTGTTTTCTTTTATTGTCTCAAGGATGTACCGCTGCTTAGAGTGTGTGTGTATGTTTTTTTTTTTTTTTTTTTTTTTTAGTGTTGTAAAATTCTGAGGCTGATTTTTTTTTTTTTTTTTTTTTTTTTTTGTCTAAGATCCATTTCCGCTTGGTTACTTTTTTTTTTACATTTTTAATGTGTGTGTGTGTTTCTTTCTTTTTTTTTTTTTTTTTACATTGGCTTGAGAAATGAACTCTTGGTATTTGCATATATTTATTTTTACTTGGTTATAACAATATAAAACCACACAGGCAAATCAACAAACCGAATGATAATACACACACACACACACACACACACACACACACACACACACACACACACACACACACACACACACACACACACACACACACACACACACACACACACACACACACACACACACATGTCACACACACACATGTCACACACACACACACACACATCCTAGGTAAGAGATAAAAAGGTGTAATATTATTTTAAAGTTTCTTAAAGCTAAGAGTTTTCGTCAGGGTGGGAAATGTTGTTTAATTGGAAGGCTACTGGTTACTCCAAACTTCACCAGGAAACAACACATCCCTTTTTGTTACTATAATAGAGGATCTGTCGTTTTGTGACAATGTTTGGAGGATTCAATAGGCCTTCAATTGACCCTCTAAAGAGATCATTATAGTTTCTCCCCTTATACATGTTTGTTGTTGGTCCTTGCCTTGCTTCCTGTCTGACCTTTTGCCTGCCTGTCTGTATGTATGTCTGTCTGTTTGCTTGCACGTGACTCCATATCACGAAAAACACTTCATTCATTCATTCATTCATTCATTCATCCCCAGCTTGTCGGTGGAGTAGACTAACAGGTATAGTGTATACAGGTGATGCTTGGGTGATAATGATTCCCTTTATACAGCCGCGTTCCCACCATGTATGCTATGTTATGCTATGCTATGTGTGCTATGCTATACGTGCACCAGACCCGCTCACCTATACTGTACCTACCTTTCTGTCTACCTACCGATACAGTATCTACTTTCCTTCCTACCTACCTACCTACCTTCATCTCTCCCTCCCTCCCTCCCTCCCTACCTACATACCTCCCTCCTTTCCTCCCTCCCTCCCTACCTACATACCTCCCTCCCTCCTTTCCTCCCTCCCTCCCTGCATATTTACCTACCTTCTTACCTCCTCTCCCTCCCTCCCTCCCTCCCTCATAAACCTTGAGACTCACTGACGATAATACGGTCATTTACCCCTTCCTTGTATGGCTTCCGGAGGCCTCTCTCTCTAGCTTACCGACAGAGGGAAAACAATTTGACATCAGTCCGGATAGATATAATTAGAACACGTGAAGGTATAGATGGATAGATAGATAAATAGATAGATAAAGAGATAGATAGATAGATAAATAGATAGAGAGATAGATAGATAGATAGATAGATAAATAGATAGATAGATAAATAAATAGATAGATAAATAGATAGATAGATAAATAGATATATAAATAGATAGATAGATAAATAGATAGATAAATAGATAGATAAATAAATAGATAGATAAATAGATAGATAGATAAAGAGATAGATAAATAGATAGATAGATAAATAGATAGTGGTGTTGTTATTACCTTTCCTCACTATTGGTCGCCACACCCTTCCACCCTCCGCCCTTCTCCACTCCATTTTTTCTCTCTCTCTCCTTCTGCCCCGTCTGTCTGTCTTCTCCATTGTGGTCCATTCTCTTCCCCTTCCTTGTCTTGCTATAAATTCTGCCCTTCCCTCACCATGTTGTAATGTTGTGTTGATTGTGTAGAGTAAAATGTATTGGTGTATATTTTTGTTTTCTGTATAGGGTTACTAAAAAGGTACTAATTTGTGTTTATTTTTGTGTTTATTGTGTAGAGTAAGTTGTATTTGTGTTTATTGGGTAGAGTAAGATGTATTTGTGTATATTTTTGTTTTCAGTATAGGGTTACTAAAAAGGTACTAATTTGTGTTTATTTTGTGTTTATTGTGTAGAGTAAGTTATATTGGTGTTTATTGGGTAGAGTAAGATGTATTTGTGTATATTTTTGTTTTCTGTAAAGGGTTACTAAAAAGGTACTAATTTGTGTTTATTTTGTGTTTATTGTGTAGAGTAAGTTGTATTTGTGTTTATTGGGTAGAGTAGGTTGTATTTAATTTTGTGGTTTGCTGTAAAGGTTAGATTAATTTGTGTTTATTTTGTGGTTTGTTGTAAAGGGTAAGATGTATTTGTGTTTATTTTGTGGTTTGCTGTAAAGGGTTAGATTAATTTGTGTTTATTTTGTGTTTGTTGTAAAGGGTAAGATGTATTTGTGTTTATTTTGTGGTTTGCTGTAAAGGGTTAGATTAATTTGTGTTTATTTTGTGTTTGTTGTAAAGGTAAGTTGTATTTGTGTTTATTTTGTGGTTTGCTGTAAAGGGTTAGATTAATTTGTGTTATTTTGTGTTTGTTGTAAAGGGTAAGATGTATTTGTGTTTATTTTGTGGTTTGCTGTAAAGGGTTAGATTAGTTTGTGTTTATTTGTGTAAGTATAAATAATGTTGTGTTTGTTTACTTTTGCATCCTATAGAAAACATAATGTATAAACATCAATACTTTCCTCCCACACTTCCATGTATGCAACTTTATATAATTACATATGGGGAGAATACTGTGTTGGTAAATCTGGGAGCACTCGATTCCACCAAACTATCCCAAGCAACAGGTCACCAATATTATGGCTAATCTGGTCCTGTTTCCTGACATACTTTAGAGGAAGCAAGATACTTTAATGTACAGTTGGACACAGGAAATGGTGGTACAGCCCAGGTGAAATATTTGTCCCATTTGAGTAACCAGTGTCTATTATCAGATAGTTGCTTTTTATTACCATCTCAATACTGACTTCTGCCCCTGGTGTCTCCTATTTGGCACTAAGGAACTTGATATTGCGAGAAATTTTCCATCTTTCACTTGGGCTGTACCACGAATTCCTGTGTCCAACTGTACAGTACCATAATAAATATACAGTACCTATATTATTCCCTTGACCACTCCTTCATCTTTTAGTAATTCCCTTTCATACATACATACATACCTGTCCTTCCTTTTGTTTACTTATTGATTCCTTATCCTCCCATTCTCATAGTTCTTTATTATTCACCAACTTTTCCTCTTCCCTATTTCTATACCACTTACCCTTCCTAACCTTTATTGATTTTGGGCCTTATTCCCTTCCATCGACATTTTTTTTACCAACTCTTCCTCTTCCTGTTTCTATACCACTTACCCTTCCTATCCTTTATTGATTTTGGGCCTTATTCCCTTCCCTCAACAATTTTTTTTACCAACTCTTCCTCTTCCCTGTTTCTTTATCCCTTCCTTGTCACCCTCCCTCCTTCCCACATTTGGTTTCTTTCCCCCCTTCCCCTCCCACCAGATCTCCAGGGTCACAGCCAGGCTCACCTTGCTTGAAAAATTGCCTTATCATTCGAGAGAGAGAGAGAGAGAGAGAGAGAGAGAGAGAGAGAGAGAGAGAGAGAGAGAGAGAGAGAGAGAGAGAGATAGAGAGAGGGGGGGGGGAGAGGGAGAGAGCATTACTGTTAATTAATCATTGCAAAGTCTTGGTAGTATATTAGGATGAGGACATTTGTGTAGGCTTAGGGTAGGAGGGTAATATACGATAATGTAAGGTAAGGAACAGTTAAGGTAAGAAGGGATGGAGGGATGAGAGGAGTAAGCTAAGCTAGGTAGGGTTACTAAGATATATTTATGACTTGGTAATGAAAGGGAAGAAGAATGTTGGGTTCTGACTGTGTGTGTGGTGTTGGTGGTGTAGGATGAAGGAGAAGGTATATTTTTGGTACATTATGCCGTCCTGATTCCTCAAAATTATGTCAGGAAAGAGGACCAGATGAACATACAATGATGGCCTGTTGCCTGGAATAGTTTGGAGGAATCAGTTGCTCAAGAATTACTACGGTAACTCTGTATTCCTTCCTCTCAAGAAAAGTAAAGGAGGGACTGGCGATAGGGAGAGGGGAAAGGAGAATATAATAATTGTGTGTGACTTGGTAGGAGAGGGAAGAGTATATATATAGGATACTGAAAGTGTAGTAGTAGTGGTGATGGTGGTGGTGGTGTAGGAATAAGAAAGGGAAGGACGAGAGGGAGAGGGGAAGGGAGAATATATAATGATTGTGTAGGTTGTAGAGAGGGTGCAGGCATGGAGTAGATAAAGTAGGATATAGGGTAGATAAAGGAGGGTAAGACAGTGTTCCATAAATGGTTTTCCTTGACACACATCTGTTGCTGCTATACACTATTATGTTCTTATGTGTCGGAGAATGTTAAGTAAATAAGCCAGTGTTTTCCTACTCTTACCAGGCCAGATGTTTGTAAAATATGTACTTTGTAGAATTGTGTAAACCTGGCAACTCATGATTTGGTAAATGTTTTATAACTATTTATATCAACCCTGTAAAATTGTACAAACTTGGAAACTAATGATTTGGTAAATATTATAATGATATCAGAATGTAACAATGGGTTTGATAGACATACAGTAGTGATAATATTGATGGTAATGACTATAATACATAACAATTATAAGACGTCTCGTACTGCGTATATATAACTCCAACTAATGCCCTGCCTTCTCCCTCTCATATCTAAATTATCCTGCTTCATGGTACCAGTTCCTTATTAGTATTTTTTTTTTTCGTGTGTATTTGTAACGCAGTTCCTCTTTAAGACGCAGTCCACCTTAACACGTGGGACTGACAGCTTTCCTCTCGGGTTTAATATATACACACAAAAACAAAATATATAACCAAAGGGTGCATGGTATAACTAAGGTGAGACAGTTTGAGGAACTTCAATAACAACAACAACAACAACTAAGGTCGGATTGTGTTATATTCATGAACTTTTATAAGCCGTATTAAGCCGTATAGTTTGGGGTTTAATTCGACAGACTTTGTGACACTATTGGCTGTATGCTCTTAAGAACACTCATGGTGCATACGATGGCGTAGTACTGATGCGACCACTCCATTGACACACTACACAGTCATCGTACCGGTACCAAAGCCATCGTCAACACCACAGATGTTCTTGCATATAATAATGGCCCGTTAAATCATATTACATACGCCCATTGCTTTTCACGACGTCAATATAATAATAATAATAATAATAGAGTTGTATAATTTATAGTCTGATGACGCTGCGTAAAATGGCGTAGGAAGGAAGGAAGGTCAAAGGAAATGAGATAATGAAAGAGTTTATGCAAAGTGATTAATATGTGTTGGTTTATTTGTTTCTTTGTTTGTTGTGCACAGTAAAATGTGTTTATATAATTTTTTTGTGTAGTGTTTGTAAGATGCATTTGTGTTTATGTAGTGTAAGATTCATTTGTGTTTATTGTGTATATAGACTCGGTATGATTATTTTCTGTGTTTGTTGTGACGAGTAAGATGTATTTGTGATTATTGTGTAAAGTCAGTAAGATTTTATTCCTGCTTGTTGTGTAATAAATTAAGTTTTATTATTTGTGTTTATTGTGAAGAGTAAGACAGTAATGTTGTGTTTATTGTGTATTTGTGTTTGCTGTAAAAAGTAGTAATATTAATTTGAGTATATTTGTTTGTATTTGTGTTGTGTTATTGCGAAGAGTAATTAAATTGTGTAGAGTTATATTCTGTACTGTACTTGTGTTTGCTGTAAAGAGTAAGATTAGTTTGTGTTTATGTGTGTGTTTATTGCGATGTGTAAGACATAATATTGTGTTTGTTTATATTTACAGATAAAGAGTAAGATTAGTTTGTGTTTATATGTGTGTTATTGCGATGTGTGAGACATAATATTGTGTTTGTTTACATTTACAGATAAAGAGTAAGATTAGTTTGTGTTTATATGTGTGTTTATTGCGACGTGTGAGACATAATATTGTGTTTGTTTACTTTTACAGATAAAGAGTAAGATTAGTTTGTGTTTATATGTGTGTTTAATTGCGACGTGTAAGTAATATCGTGTTTGTTTATATTATGTACTTGTGTTTGCTGTAAAGAGTAAGATTAGTTTGTGTTTATTGCGATGTGTATATAATTAATATCGTGTTTGTTTACTTTTTCAGATGAACGCTTCTCACGTGTTGACCACCACCCTGATGTTTGTGACGGTCTTCACTTAGCACAAGTTTCTCGGCTAGTGGGTGCCCGACGCTCCAAACACCCACCCTAGTCCACCCACCCATAGCCACGCCCACCACGCCATTAATTAAACAGTCCACACACCTGTAGAGTCACCACGCCCATCCTCGCTATCTCACACACACACACATACACACGCCACTCACAATGTTCGTCGCTTCTTAAACAAAACATGGATAATATATTCTTTTTGTACGGGATATTTTGCTTTCATACTTGAAGATTTTTAAATTGGACACATTCTGCTTTGCTAAAATTCGCATCTGTTGTTTTTTTGTTTTGTTTATGTTCTCGTGACTCTAAACAAGAGTGAAAATTTGGCAATATATAAAGCAGTTTCTCTGTTTACATCGGACAGTCAGTTAGTCAGTTAGTCGTAGTAAAATATCAATAACAAAATCTCCCTTCATTATTTTATGGTCTGGAAGTAAATAGTTCATCTTCCCCTCATCTATCAAACTCAAGAACGTCACAAACAAACAGCGCATCATCAGTTTCAAGTCTCCTCACTATAGCTATATAGGTAAGTTTCAAGTCTTTACTGTTACATAATATCTATACTTTTATACTTTGTTTTATATATATTTCCCTTGGTATACCATTATAACCTTGTCGTTCACTGTTGACGCACAATGAGTGGTAAGACAGTATATATGTTTTTACTCTTTATTTTCGAAGTAGTTGTATATATATTTATTTACAGTGTTGGTAAATCTGGAGCAACTGATTCCTCTAAACTATTCCAAACAACAGGCCATCAATATTTTTTGTTATTTTGGTTCTATTTCGTGGTATAATTTGGAGGAATCAAGACACTCCAGTGTACCAAAAGTTTTCTATCCCTTTAACGATGAGATTATAATGAAAATGAAGGATACATCGTGAATCCAAAGTAACCAAGAACACCAGACTGTGCAACAAAGCTAACATACACACACACACACACACACACACACACCACACACACACACACACACACACACACACACACACACACACACAACACTACACACACACACACACACAACACTACACACACTACCCTCCCCCCTCAAGTTCCCTCTACAACACACTCACACACACACACACACACACACACACACACACACACACACACACACACACACACACACACACACACACACACACACACACACAACACTACACACACACACACAACACTACACACACACACACAACACTACACACACACACACACACACAACACTACACACACACACACACACACAACACTACACACACTACCCTCCCCCCTCAAATTCCCGTCTACAACACTACACACACACACACACACACACACACACACACACACACACACAGACACACACACACACACACACACACACACACACACACACACACACACACACACACACACACACACACACACACACACACTACCCTCCCTCCTCAAGTTCCCTTTTACAACTATGATTATTGTAATGATCGGGTTTCAAGTGGCGTGGAGGTCGCATAACTTCCCCTCCTAACAATTTAAACTCCTTGTGACTGTCTGGCCTAATGACCCCTTGCACTTCAGAGGTATTAATCTATTCATTAGTGTTGACAAAAACTCCCCGACCACTAGAGAACTGTGGAGGTCGCTCGCTCACACGCCCCTATGTCCCCCAAACGTTATTCTTTTTTTGTTACATTGGAGTGCCTTGGTTCCTCCAAAGTATGCCAGGAAACAGGAGGAAACAGGACCAGAAGAGCAAAAATATGTCCCCCAAACTTTATTCTTTTTTTGTTACATTGGAGTGCCTTGATTCCTCCAAAGTATGCCAGGAAACAGGACCAGAAAAGCAAACATAATGGGTGTTCTGTTGCTTGGAATAGTTTGGAGGATTTAGTGGCTCCAAAATTACCAACACAAAATTTCCCACCTTAATTAAAAACCCTGTGATGTAGTCAGAAAATTGGAGGTTCATGAGTCCTTCAAACATTGCGACGAAACACCCCCTATACACCCCCAAGTCTCATACACGTGTACGAGAATTGGAGGCTTCTGGTTCCTCCTGACCATGCCACGAAACAAGCTCCTTCGATATTGGTGATGTTTCATGGCAATATTGAAAGATTCATTTACCTGCAATTTTCTGACAACTTCCCAGGGTCCCATAAAGGGGCTATTTATTTATTTACCTTCGTCGCGGCACACTCAAGGTTCCTACTGATATCATTGTGTTATTATGTTTGTTATCATAACGTTTATAGTCTGGTGGGAATACATAGGAGGTAGCAATTAAAAGATAATAATAATAATCTGTAAATATTGCTGAAATATCTATACATTAATGAGCCATCCCTGGTGACTCACACACTCACTGTATGGTGTGTGTGTGTGTGTGTGTGTGTGCAGTTGTATTATTTTATTATATGGTTATGATTTTACAGAGAGAGAGAGAGAGAGAGAGAGAGAGAGAGAGAGAGAGAGAGAGAGAAAGATAGAGATGATGGACTAGGGACAACCAAAGTTAATGGAGAGAAAGAAACAGAAAAGGACACACACACACACACACACACACACACACACACACACACACATTGCATATTGTACAGTATAATAGCATATCCAAGGAGCCCCAATTGTC
The DNA here is from genome assembly GCA_034508575.1 of Petrolisthes manimaculis. Taxonomy (NCBI): domain Eukaryota; kingdom Metazoa; phylum Arthropoda; class Malacostraca; order Decapoda; family Porcellanidae; genus Petrolisthes; species Petrolisthes manimaculis. The sequence goes on along the minus strand of JAWZYT010003813.1, from coordinate 7,198 downwards.
AAGTAAATTTATAATAGACATGTGACTGACGGCCTTCCATCCTTCCTTCCTTCCTTCCTTCCACCTTGACCAATACTTGACTCACATTCACTAAATTCCCCCCATGACTCATAACTCTCACACACCACCGACAAACTCGTCACCTCCTTTCATAAATATATATCTGCTCAAGAAAAAAAACAAAAAAACACAGTACGGTAGCTTCTAAAATGATTATGTTGTTTGTTGGATTTTATTGAGCTTTACTTAATCAAGGTTTAAAAGTTTGGTTAAGGGGGAAGTATAAAGTTCAATGTGGTGGCTATACTGATTCTTCCAAACTTTGCCATATATCAGACCACTGGTGCTGAGTCAATTAAGTCTGTAATATACCTCGTGTCTAGGAGCAGTTTTCAGAGATTAGTAACCTTCATTTTGTATTCCCCAATCAGACTACAAGTGCTCAATTCAGACGACAGGGCTACAAGTACTCATTCAAGTCTGTATCCTCGTGTCTAGGAGAGTTTTGTAGTGTTTAGAGATCAGTACAGTAACCCTTCATTTATATTCCCCCCGATCGAAGTTTGACCTCTTTGGATTGGATACTTGTAATAATGTGAGATGAACAATATGTTAGTGTATTAATATTAATCTCCTTTTAGCAGGGTTGTAAGATCAGAGGGAGGTAGTAGTGGGTGGGGAAGGAGTTGTCACCTTTAATATACTGTATAGTTTTATTCCTCTCACACTCTCTCTCTCTCTCTCTCTCTCTCTCTCTCTCTCTCTCTCTCTCTCTCTCTCTCTCTCTCTCTCTCTCTCTCTCTCTCTCTCTCTCTCTCTCTCTCTCTCTCTCTCTCTCTCATGCAACCCTGACATTATTGCTGTTAGTATAATTAGGATAATTACTTGCTTTTCCTCCATCACCTTTTTAATCCTTACTTCCTTTCATGTTGTGTGTGTGTATGTGTGTGTACGTGTGTGTGTGTGGTGTGTGTGTGTGTGTGGTGTGTGTGTGTGTATGTGTGGTGTGTGTATGTGTGTGTCTGTATGTGTGTCTTCATATAGGTTGATGAATTTTAACACCAGCACCAGAGAAGTTTAAAATAATAATAATAATTTCTCCTCTGGATATCGTCAATTTTTTTGTGGTTTACATTTATTTTATATTTTTTTCGTAAGTTATACCTCATATTATATTCCGTCATTAAAGTCTTCAATGTGGCGACAACGTTTTAGCTGGCGAGTATAATTATTGCAAAATCGTAATCAATGCCCCATCTCCCCCTTTTTTTATTATTATTATTTATTACACTGGGAAACAAAATACTCACTCGATATATAAAGGGACCCTGTGATGTAGTCAGAAAATTGGAGGTTGGTGAGTCCTTAACACATTGCCACGAAACACCACCTATATGGAAGGAGCTTGTTTCATGGCGTGGTCAGGAGGAATCAGAAGCCTCCAGGGCCGCTAATGAATGAATGACAAGGGGAAGATAACAGACTCCGTGGCCAGAAAAACGTATGCCATAAAAGAGAAAGTTAATGGCACGGGGCCGAAGGGGTGACAAAACCCATTAAATGTAGCCCACATCTGTACAGGTTAAAGGCTGCATGCTAAGATGTCGCAGAATTAAGGGGCAATTAATTTTTTGTTACATTGGAGCTTCTTGATTCCTCCAAAGTATGCCAGGAAACAGGACCACGAGATGAACAAAATGAATGAAGGGTGTTCTGTTGGTTGGAATAGTTTGGAGGAATCATTTGCTCCAGATTTACCACCAACACTGCACTTCCCCCTTAATGAAGAGACAATTAATTCCTTCAGTCAGTGCCTAGAAACAGCCCACCTCACTATGACTTACAGTGAGTGTTATGTTTCGTGAGTCAGTGTGGAGGAATCAGTAGTAGACATTCATTCATCCAGTTCGTCTACCTACATAGATTAGACCGTCCCATTGAGTTGTGAATTAAATGTCTCGTAACATCCCATATCTTTTAATATCACCATTTGGCACAACACGGGAAAATATTATTATAGTGCAGAACGTGCCAGATTCGCTGCACTGGTGTGTGTGTGTGTGTGTGTTCAGGATCTCATTTGATATTGGCTACATCACTCATCCAAACTAAAAAAACAGTCTATCTACCTAAATTATTATTGTGGTCATCTGTTTCTTAGCACACTTTGTAGGAATCCTTAGGCTACCCCCCCACCCCCATACCCCCACCCCACGACAACACTATCTCACCTTCTGTCTTGACGTGTAACTATTTTGACGTTAAACTCTTTTTTTACATTATTTTTTATTAGTTTAGCAATACTACTAAACTCATGAGGATGGACGTAAGGGCAACTCGGCCGTGTGTAATCACTGTAATCTTCAGCTGTAACGAATGAAGGCCGTATAAATCACAATGAATTTTTTTTCCTTCTCTTGAGTAGAAAATATTTGCAGTGTCACCACCCACCATTAACTCATAACTCCTAAGGTCCGGGTAACCAACACCTCGTCTTACCCAATGTGGTCGGTGAGATGATGGGGAAGTTTGATTGGGGTATCATTTTCTGTAAATAAAGTGACAGCTTCGATACCAAGACGGGTGTTAAGGTGGTAATTCTTTTTTGGTAAATTGGAGTGTCTTGATTCCTCCATTATGGTGTTCTGTGGCTTGGAATAGTTTGGAGGATTCAGTTGCTCCAGATTTACTAAAGCAAAACTTAATCGTGTGTGAGAATTGGAGGTTTCTGATTCCTCCTGACTATGCCACGAAACAAGCAAGGTATTTCCATAATATAGTTAATTGGTGTTTCGTGGCAATATTTGAAGGACTCGTTTACCTCCAATTTTCTGACTACATCACAAAGTGCCTTAATTAAGGGAGATAGTTAACAAGACACCATTATAATGTTGTTATTCTGGTCCGGTTTCCTGGCATACTTTGGAGGAATCAAAGTGTTCTAATGTATCAAAAGTATAGTAGTATCCCCTTTAAACAACTAAACACAACCTTAATGTGAAAACAAGGAAAGCAGAGAGAGAGAGAGAGAGAGAGAGAGAGAGAGAGAGAGAACGAACACACCAATCATAAGGTCCAGTCAGAGAAGAGAGAGAGAGAGAGAGAGAGAGAGAGAGAGAGAGAGACACCAATCCTCGTATTAGGTCCAGTCACGTGCATAAAACTCACTAATGTGTACTCTATGACCCCCTCCACCCCCCCTCTACCCTCTCCCCCTCCCCCCTCCCCCTCCCCCTCCATGTAAGGAACCACAAAAGCAAGAGTCAGTCCTGTTACGTCATTTTAATCTTGGTCAGTTGGATAATTGGTTTGACAGGTGGAGTGATGTTGGTCTGAGATTTATGGTTAATGATGCAGTTTTCAGTCCCTACTCGTGTGATATAATATCATGTTTATATAGTTATCAACCTCTTCTCTTGTGATATAGAATGGTAAGCTTCATTTGATGATGAGTTAAGGAAAATATTAATGATTATACAGGAGGATGTGCAACAACAACCACATATATATATTTTTTTTCTTCATTGTCATACAGAGTGAGTGAGTGAGTGAGTGAGTATGACCATCCCTTCACCTTTCACTCTAGGTATATATAGGGGTCGTGGGGAATGGGATATTACACATTGAAACACCTTCTTGAATACAGCAGTAGTATGTAGTAGCAGCAACAACAGCAACAATGACAGATGACGCCGTAAGTGCCTGACCGAGACAGTGGGTGAAAGTTGGCAGGATATTCCATGGTTGTTGTTGGTTGTGTTGGTATGATCTGGGGCACTCATAGCCACGTCTGATTGGTTGTTGTTGTTGTTGTTTCTACCCCTGGTCATTGTACTTACTTGTGTTAGTCATTATGTTGTTATTCTTGAGAGGTACTACGTCGGATTATTGCCTTGATCACGGAATATTTACTGGTCAATAAATTAAAAAGGGATTTAACTCATTGCAGAGCTACTGTATATATGCATTAACTCATTGCAAAGCTACTATACATATACATTTAAGTTAATACGAAACATAGGCATTGTTTAAATGATAATAACACCAATAAGAACAGCAGCAGTACAAACACTATTATATACCAAATATTCCATGACCTTGACGGGTCAAAGTTCAAGTTGAGATGAGAGATTTAGGGCCTTGTGAACGTGTATGATAATTGGTGGCTTCTGGTTTCTCCTGACTATGCCATGCAACAAGCTCCTTCCATATAGGCGGTGTTCGTGGCAATATATGAAGGACTCATTTATATCCAATGTTCACAGGGTCCCTTAAAGTGTTTCCCTCCACCTCCGGGTATGGTTCATTTTATTGACTTATAATACACACATACTGACATATTACTTCACTTATAATACACACATACTGACATATTACTTCACTTATGGACATCCTTTATATTATTTTACTGTGGCATAAAATTGTTTGGAGTTAGCCCAGGTGTATTAGCTATGATGTAAGCCATTTGTATTGGTGTTTTAGTTTTATTTTTTTATTTATATTTTCAGCATCTAACTAACTATTTATCAAGACCTGTAGTGACCATTGTGATGATTTTTAGATTTAGAAATGGTCCTGAATGCGAGACCTTTTTTTCAGCAATGGAATTAATGTAATGTGTGTATGCAATTTAGTTAATCCTAATTTTGGATATAATATAGCACTTGTGTCATTATATATATATCTATACATTAGCCTATAATATGATTAATGTCAAATATTATGATGAAAGTTGTGAGTGTGTGTGTGTAAAGTGAGTGATGACCTCGTTACAGTGTATGTACCTCATCAGTGACCTCGCCCTTGGCCTCATTACACTGACGTCTGACATCAGTACAGAGTATTACTAACTTCTTATTGTATGTATGTTATGTATGTATGTTTGTATGTAGTGAATTCTTATTGTATCTCTTTATGTATGTATGTATGTTTGTATGTAGTGAATTCTTATTGTATCTCTTTATGTATGTATGTATGTTTGTATGTAGTGACTCTTATTGTCTCTCTTTATGTATGTATGTATGTTTGTATGTAGTGAATTCTTATTGTATCTCTTTATGTATGTTTGTATGTAGTGAATTCTTATTGTATCTCTTTATGTATGTATGTATGTTTGTATGTAGTGACTCTTATTGTCTCTCTTTATGTATGTATGTATGTTTGTATGTAGTGAATTCTTATTGTATCTCTTTATGTATGTATGTATGTTTGTATGTAGTGAATTTATTGTCTCTCTTTATGTATGTATGTATGTTGTATGTAGTGAATTCTTATTGTATCTCTTTATGTATGTATGTATGTTTGTATGTAGTGAATTCTTATTGTATCTCTTTATGTATGTATGTATGCTTGTATGTAGTGAATTCTTATTGTCTCTCTTTATGTATGTATGTATATGTATGTATGTATGTTTGTATGTAGTGACTTTGATATATAGATTATGACGTATGAAAACACGGGCGTATACATACACTCGTACACTTGTGGATATAAAATGTATATATATACGGTATACTTTGTTTAGGAAGGTAAATGAGTTCTTCAAATTTGGTCACGAAACACTACAATATGGATGGAGTTTGTTTCGTGACATAATTTGGAGGAATCAGCAGAAGCCTCCAGTTCTCATACACAATCACAAGTTGCCTAACAGTTCCAGTGAGTATAACAACAACATGAATATTACGTTTCATAAGTGTTGACGGAAAACTATTAATTGGTTACTAAGGCTGATGTTGTGAAATCGACAGAAAATGTAGTCAAAAGTGTCAACAAGTTTCAAAAGTGGGTAATTATGTTGTTTTTGTTGGTTGTATTCAGATATGTTAACACAAATATTTATTAATTACATATTAATTTTTTTTGTCAGCTCATAACCCCAAATACATTTTATTTAGATTTAATTATTTATTATAGGGCGTAAAATTGTGTACTCATATGGATATTAAATGTGTGTACGAGTCTTTGTATAATTATATGGTATTCATGTATGTTAATGTGTGGATGAGTGCTTGAATGTATATGTTTGTATGTGTGTGTGTGTGTGTGTGTTTAGAAGAAGGGAAGAACCTTATCAGATGGAGGCATATAATTATTATGTAGGGTGGAGGAGTGGATGGTCGAGGGGAAGGGAGGGGAGGGGTGAGTCGTGGGGTAAGGAGGGGAGGGGAGGGGTGAGTCGTGGGGTGAGTGGTGAGAAAGTGAGTGGGTGGAAGTAACCAGGGAGTTATAAGCTTAGGACGAGTGGGGCAGGGAGATAATGAGTGAAGGGAGGGAGAAGGAAACGCCAAGTTAATTAAGGTAGAAATTCGTGTGTTGTAAATGAGAGAGAGAGAGAGAGAGAGAGAGAGAGAGAGAGAGAGAGAGAGAGAGAGAGAGAGAGAGAGAGAGAGAGAGAGAGAGAGAATATTATATGGTTCCCTCGCAGCTCATTTATCACATTTATCACTACACAAACCATATCATTATATCATAACAACCATGCATTCTATGAAACACACACACACACACCACACACACACACACACACACACACACAGACACACAACACACACACACACACACACCACACACACACACACACACACACACATTCTCTCTTTCTCATAAATAAAATCTATAAACAGCCCAAAAATCTGATTAACAAAACAAAACAAAACTGACCTGGACCATACATTGTGTGTACCCAGGTCTCTACTCCTCCTCCTCCTCCTCCTCTTCCTCCTCCTCCTCCTCCTCCTCCTCCTCTTCCTCCTCCTCCTATTCACACCACTTTATCTACCCTAGTAACCTTATTTCTGACCCCTTATTCTATAGCCTTGATTAAAAATAGTGGGGGAAGGAGAGACTGTGAAAGAAAAAGAGAGAGTGGGGGGAAAATTGTGCTAGATGAGAGAGAGAGGAGAGAGGAGAGAGAGAGAGAGAGAGAGAGAGAGAGAGAGAGAGAGAGAGTGAGAGAGAGGAAAGTTGTACTAGAAAGAATGAGAGAGAGAGAGAGAGAGGAAAAGAAGAAAATAAATATATATACTGGTAAAATCAATGGGGCTAGAAAAAAAGGGAGGAAGGAATGTGGAGAGAGAGAGAGAGAGAGAGAGAGAGAGAGAGAGAGAGAGAGAGAGAGAGCTGCTATCAAACCCGGGCCAGACTGTTGTTCAAGGTCAGCACTTCTGACTTCCCTTCCTCCCTCTCTCTCAATCTT
>JAWZYT010003812.1:5000-52438 GCA_034508575.1 Petrolisthes manimaculis | reverse complement strand
TATGTATGGAATATTTTCAATATATTTACCATCATACTTTTCGTTCTATCTTTAAAATATTTAATGGCATTCCTTCCCCTCCCAGTCAGTCACAGGAACGCTTGGTAATATAAAGACTGTATGACTGTTAGCTTGTTGTGTATATATGTTAACTGTACAGGTGTGTGTGTGTAGTAGTGGAATGCTAGTACCCGTATGTGACAACAGATGTGGGGACAAGTGTGCCCTGTGGAGGTGTATATAATCTATGTCTGTACAGGTGTGTGTGTGTGTGTGTGTGTGTGTGTGTGTGTGTGTGTGTGTGTGTGTGTGTGTGTGTGTGTGTGTAATAACGTTAGCAGATCTAATTACATAACAAAGCTTCCCCAGCATCACAGGAATGAGGTTAAACATATATAAAGGAAAGGACGACACACAGAGATAAAATTATAGAGATACATTAAAAGATAAATATATAATTATATAGTAGGTAAAAACAACAACAAAATAGATAAGACAGAAAGAGAAAGGAAAGATCAAGGGAAGAATAAAGACAAAACCAAAGAGAGAGGGGAGATAAAGGATGGAGAGAAAGAAAAGAACAAGGGAAGAAGAAAGAAAGGGAGGAGATAAAGGATGGGAGGGAGGGAGGGAAGGAAGGGACGAGGGTTGCAGGAAAGATGGAGAGATGATTTACCCAAAATATGATGGCTGTTACGACACTAAGGAGAGAAGTCGATGGGAGGAGAGAGAGGAGAGAGGGCCCGAGAGAGAATGGAGAGGAAGGGAGAGTTGGTGGAGGCTGTGGGGGGAAGGAAAGTGAGGAGAGAAGATAATGAGAATGGGGAGAAAGGGAGAGAATGGGGAGGAAGAAAATGGAGGAAACATGCGAGAAAAGAATGCAGAGAGGGAGAGAGAGAGGGAGAGATACATAACACACACATAAAACTTTACTCTTAGAATTTTATATCTTCCATTTCAGAGTGGCCTGTGAGCGACGAAGGGGAAGAAAATGAAGACAATGAGTAAAAAGACAGACAGAGAGAGAGAGACAGAGATTGATGCAGAGTAAATACAAAACTTTACTCTTATAATATATTCCCTGTGCTAAATCATCATCATAATCATCATCATCATCACTCCAGCCAACCAACGAGCCACACTTGGTACGAATGCTTACTAGGAAATTACTGCACCACTACCACTACTACCACCACTACTACCACCACCACCACTACTACCACCACCACCAACAACTAAGACATTATTATTATTACTGCACCAACCAAACATTCTTAGATAAATATTTCATGCTCAGACGCCTTACTTCCGGCTGACTCAGTCCTTGTTGGAGAGAGAGAGAGAGAGTGCTTGCTGATGCTGTTTGTACCACTTCTATCTATCTATCTATCTATCTATCTATCTATCTATCTCGTGTCTTTTTAACTATAACTCTACAGCAAACCATCTCTCTCTCTCTCTCTCTCTCTCTCTCTCTCTCTCTCTCTCTTCGCCTAATGTTCCCTGGAGAAAATATTTATCCTGATCATTATTTCTGGGTTGTTTAAAATGTACCAGGTGGTGAGAGGAACAACCAACTTAAGGAAACATATATAGTACACCTTTGGTATATTGGAGCACCTAGACTCCTCCAAAGTATGCCACGAAACAAAACCAGATGGACGAAAATAATGGTATATAGTCTGTTGCCTGGAAGAGTTTGGAGGAATAATGCTCTCCAGATTTACCAACACTGACATAAAAAAAAAAAAAAAAAAAAAAAGTGATCATCGTATCCTAACAAAATTGGAACTAAACACGACACATTTTTTTAGGTATTACAAACTTACTTTTATTTACTTTATCAACTTATTCTCTGGTTCATAAATATCTACAGGTGTTAAACACACTTTGCAGGAATTAAAACATTACAGATATCGCCAACTGCATGGTAGCAAAATATATAATAAACAAACTCCAAGAACACACACACACACAGTCATACACAACAACAACAACAACAAATACAAAACATGCAGTAAGTGACGTGTTCAGGAATGTAGACGGAAGCTGTGAAGTGAGGTGTGTGTGTGTGTGTGTGTGTCCTTGGGGCTTCCTTCACCAGTACGTGCCTTATTCCATCATTGGTAAACACACACACACACACACACACACACACACACACACACACACACACACACACACACACACACACACACAGAGCTGACATCATCATAAGGAAGGAGGGTTGTGTTGTGGTGTAAAGGAATGTCAAGCCTCACCAATCAAACCACTTTGTAATTAAGTAAACACATATATTACAGGAAGTACAGTCAGTCCGTCAGTCTCGGTATATAGTTTTAACTCACACTCTGGAACATCAGGCACCCAGCAGAGTTAAGAATAGTGTCTCAAACAGTTAGGCAATTCATTCATTTTATTCATAATTGTCTGTATCATTCACCTATTGAAAACAACTGTACGAAAGTTTTATATTGTTCCACAGAATTCAAATATTCCCCATATTACAAAATCTCGTCATAATATTATCCACCTATTTTTGTACTCCATCTTCAGTAATGCCATCAACATGAAAAGCAATATTCACTATATTATTAAATCAGTATTCACTATATTATTCACTATATTATTAAATCAGTATTCACTATATTATTAAATCAGTATTCACTATATTATTCACTATATTATTAAATCAGTATTCACTATATTATTAAATCAGTATTCACTATATTATTAAATCAGTATTCACTATATTATTAAATCAGTAGCTCTCTGCAATTTTACCATTTGTTAAAGCATGTTTGCCAAAAATCTTAATAGTGTTTGTATTGTAATGTTACAACTTTTGAAAACAATGCTCTCCCAAAACTTATGACTACTTGGTGTTGTGTAATGCTACAACACTTGTAAGATTATACTTGGCTGAGGAGAGAAACCCTTAAGTGTCGAAGGTATGTGAGAATCATTTAGGAGGAAAACCTGGGTTACTTTAAATTATGGAAAGATGTGAGGATGAAGATGAAACAACGAGGAGAAGAAAAAACAACGGGTAGAGAGAGTGAAAACATGAGGTGGAAAGAACAGCAATAAGAGGTAAAAGAGAAGAGGTGAGGTGGGGAATAGAGTATGGGAAGAAGCAAGGAGAGGAAAGGAGGGATGAAGGGTGTGGCAGAGAAGTGGCAGAGGAGGGGAGGGGGAGGAAATGGAGAGAGAACTGCGGTTAAATGGGAATGAAGGAGTGGAAGGAAATAAAGGTAATAATTATTGTGACAGGGAAGGGGGGACAAAAACACACGTGACGAAGGAAGTGGGAGGAAAGTGAAGAACAACGAATGAAAGGAGCAACAGAAGAGAAGAACGAATATAGTAACTGGGAAGGGGATGAGAAACGGGGATGAACAGAGAGATAGAAAGGGGAAGGAAGAGAACAGTGGGTGGGGAGTAAGGGGGAGAGGGAGGAGAAAGAGAATGACGGGTGGAGAGGGAGGGGAGGAGAGAGAGGGAGGGAGAGAGAGGTGGAGAGGGAGGGAGAGAGGGGAGGAGAGAGAGAGGGAGAGAGGAAGCCAGGAAGGTGAGGTAGGAAGAGAATCAGTGGGTGACGTCAGACCAGATGGTGAGGCTGAGTTGTGATCATTTGGTCCAGGTGGCCAGTCTCCCAGGTGTGTGTGTGTGTGTGTGTGTGTGTGTGTGTGTGTGTGTGTGTGTGTGTGTCATGCCCAATCCCCCTTCTTCCCTCTCAAATGTGCCCATCCCACTTTCCCTCTCACAATATCATGCAATATCTCCTCTCTCCATCTCTTTCTTTCACACACACACACACACACACACACACACACACACACACACACACACACACACACACATAAGACGTAGCCTCCTTCTTCCCCCTCTCCTATATCATACCTCACACGCCACGCCCAACTCTCCCTACCCTACTCTCACACAACACCCTACCCTACTCTTAAACTACACCCTACTCGTACAACTCCCTGCCACAACACTCTTCTCTTTGTGTGTGTGTGTGTGTGTGTGTGTGTGTGTGTGTGTGTGTGTGTGTGTGTGTGTAAATATGTGAACATGTATGGATGAATATGCATGTGTGTATAAGCATAACGTGAGTGAGATGGCAGGTGTGTGTGTGTGTATGTGTGTGCGTGTATGTGTGTGTGTGTGTGTGTGTGTGTGTGTGTAACCGATAAATGACCATGCCTCCGTGACGCTTCAACCGCCAACCACTTTCCTCCAACTTCCGCGTCTTCGTCTCCTCCTCCACCGTCAGTGTTGGTAGATCTGGAGCAACCGATTCCTCCACACTACTCCAAACAACAGGACACCATTAATTTTATCAATGTGGTCCTGTTTCCTGGCCTATAGGAGGAGGAATCAATTCACTCCATCATACCAAAAGTGTATTATAGAGAGAATATTATTTAGGGATGAACTGATTAGGCTACTGATTAACGATTGATGGTGCCACAACAGCGAGGTCATATACCGCCAGAAGAAGGTGGTGATAAGAGAGGTGAGACAGCAAAGGAAAACACTGACAACTTTACTATTCCAAATCTTTCATAATAATAAAAAAAAAAAACTTAAATCTTGGATACTCTTTAAAATGTCACCCAAAAACCTTCACGGTCCAAGAATTGTCATAATGGTAATATTTTATAGCGTGTCGTATATATATTTTTATTGAGGCTATAAAAAACAATTATATTCAATATATCTACACAACGGAAACGACCCAAAAAAAAACTAAAAATAAAAACAGCAATAACAATAACAGTAATAACAATGACAATAATAATAATATAAATAATAATAATATTTTTTTTTTCAGAATTACGATGATAAATCACTTCCTCGATATTGTTCACCGAAATTTGTAAGTCTATTTATGTTGCTCCATTATTTGTTTACCATTGTGAAGAGGCACATTGTTAATATAAGGTGATGCCAACCAAGTACACACAGCTGTTGCTTCCTTGTTATTTCTACAATCAGTGTATTAGAATAACCTCTGTATGCACCACGTCTCAATCGCTCATGTGTGTGTGTGTGTGTGTGTGTGTGCTGTATACGGTATATATATATGCCTATAAATATCTGTGTGTGTGTGTTGTATACGGTATATATATATGCCTATAAATATCTGTGTGTGTTTGTGTGTGTTAATACTATATACGGTATATATGACTATAAATATCTATCAATGTATGTGTATGTGTGTGTGTAAATACAGTATACAATTAAATATGTGTATAAATATCAATATGTGTGTATATCTATACATATACAACAAAGGTCACATAAAGGAATCAACTCTTTTCTTTCCGAGGCGATAACGAAGACCGGATTTCCCTCCAGTATTTATATATACAATATTATCTATTATATATACACCATTATCTATTCCTAACTTCCTCTGATACACTCACACTGGTCCACATTTAAAGGGGTTATTATTATTTTTTTTTACATTGGAGTGCCTTGAGTCCTCCAGTGTATGCCAGGAAACAGGACCATATGAACAAATGTAATGGTGTTCTGTTGCTGGGAAGAGTTTGGAGGATTCAGTTGCTCAAGATTGACCAACACAAAATTTCCCCTAGCTTAATTTAAGGGACCCTGCTGTGATGTAGTCAGAAAATTGGAGGTAAACGAGTCCTTCAAGTATTGCCACGAAACACTATACCTATATTGAAGGAGCTTGTTTCATGGCATAGTCAGGAGGAATCAGAAGCCTCCATTTCTCATTTACGACCACAGAGTCCTAAATCAACACAAATATATACTAATGTTCACCTCACTTTTGTATCCTGTATAAATAACTCTGGGTTCACATTAATTAAACCATTCGTACAGAAATCCATATAATATCAACATTCAGCATAGTCTTGGTTATAATATTTATCCTCAGTACTAATTAAACTCATTGCATCGAACTTATTAATTTATACGTGGCAATAATTCATGGAGTGGATGGAAGGGAATAGAAAATAAAAAGGATAAGGGATGGAAGGCAATATTGGGTGGACTGGAAGGGGGTTGAGTTGTGTGCTAGAAAGAGTGATATGGGTGGGCTGGAAGGGGGTTAATTTGTGTGTATTGGGTGGGCTGGAAAGGGGTTACATAGGGTGTTCTGGAAGGGGGTTATTTTGTGTGCTGGAAGGGGGTTATTTTGTGTGCTGGAAGGGGGTTATTTTGTGTGCTGGAAGGGGGTTATTTTGTGTGCTGGAAGGGGATCAAGTTGTGTGCTGGAAGGGGGTCAAGTTGTGTTCTGGAAGGAGGATATTTGATGGACTGGAAGGGGGTCAATTTGTGTGCTAGAAGGGGGATATTTGGTGAGCTGGAAGGAGGAAGTAAGGCAGACTGAGGTGAGGTGAGGGTTGAAAGGTTGGGTTGTGGTGAGGTGGGGTGTAGCGGGGGGTGAAGAGGAGGTTGAGGTGAGGTGGGGTGTAGCGGGGGGTGAAAAGGAGGTTGAGGTGAGGTGAAGTGTGGAGGAAAGACAGTGGTGAACCGTGACTCCTTGTGTGTGTGTGTGTGTGTGTGTGTGTGTGTGTGTGTGTGTCCGGATGAGTATATATGTATGTATGTGTGTGTGTATTCGAATGAGTAGGATGTGTGTGTGTGTGTGTGGATGTATCTGTATGTGTATGTGTGCGTGTCCGAATGAGCATGTATGTATGTATGTATGTATGTATGTGTGTGTGTTGAGGAGTAATAGGCTGTCAATGACCCCTGCAGTTATTCGTTGCTGTCAGTCTAGTGTCACTTTAATTCTCGTCACAATGTCTCCCGTGACCCTCTCTTGTCTCACTTTCTATTTGTCATTCACTGCACCACTGAATTTTATAAGGGAGGATTACACCAATAAAATCCCTCCCCGTGACGACTGTGGAAGGATCGTGTCAAGAAGCGATGATAGGCAAGTGGTTTAGATGATAGGTAAGTGGTACAGATGATAGGTAAGTGATACAGATTGATAGGTAAGTGATACAGATTGATAGGTAAGTGATACAGATGATAGGTAAGTGATACAGATGATAGGTAAGTGATACAGATGATAGGCAAGTGATTCAGATTGATAGGCAAGTGATTCAGATTGATAGGCAAGTGGTACAGATGATAGGTAAGTGGTACAGATGATAGGTAAGTGGTACAGATGATAGGTAAGTGGTACAGATGATAGGTAAGTTATACAGAAGATAGGTAAATATCTGGGTGTTATCAACTTTTATATTATATCTACCATTTCTTATATCAGTTACTGTTGGCTACGCAAAAACTAAATTCACTCTAACCATTTTTTTCTTAAGTTTGGCAAAAATGTACCGACTGATTTCCTCGCCCCATTCCTTATATATATATTTTTTCTCCAGTAAATGCAGAGTAAACCATGAAAAACTACACTAGGCACGTACACGGGTAATTAATTTCGTGTAATGTATGTACAGAGTCTGGAATCCACTAAAAAAAAAAAAAAAAAAAAAAAAAAAAAAAATACATGTAAGGTATTTAGTGGACCCTGTGATGTAGTCAGCAGAAAATTGGAGGTGTACGAGTCCTTCAAATATCGTCACGAAACACACACACCTATAGGGAAGGAGGATGTTTCGTGGCATGGTCAGGAGGAATCAGAAGTTTCCAATTTTTCTGATGTGGGGTTCAGTGAGGTTAATGATTAGGAAGGAAGAAAGGAGAGAATAAAATAAGGAAAGAGAGGAAAGGAGAGGAAGAAAGGGAGGGGAGAAAGGAGAGGAAGAAAGGGAGGGGAGAAAGGAGAGGAAGAAAGGGAGGGGAGAAAGGAGAGGAAGAAAGGGAGGGGAGAAAGGAGGAGGAAATGGAGGGGAGAAAGGAGAGGAAGAAATGGAGGGGAAGCAAGGAGAGGAATAAATGGAGGGGAAGTAAGGAGATGGAAGAAAGCAGAGAATAAAGTAAGGGAAGGAGAGGAAAAATGGAGGGAAAAGTAAGGAGATGGAAGAAAGGAAGGAGAAGTAAGGAGATGGAAGAAAGGAAGGAGAAGTAAGGAAACAGAAGAAAGGAAATGGAAGAAAGGGAAAGAGTGGAGGGATGGGATAGGATGGAAATGAGGGGTGAGAGAAAAGGAAAGGAAGGTATAAGGACTAAAGAGAGGAATAATAGAATGGAATAATGGCAAGAAAAAATAAGGAAGGGAGAATGGTACAATAGTGTGATAATGGAAGTCTGGGATAGAGAAGGAATAAAAGGAAGGAAGGATAATGATAAGACGAATGTGCGAGACGAAGGAAAATCAGACAAAGAAGGAAGGAAGGAAGAAAGGAGAAGCATTAAAGGAGGTGGACAAGAAAGGAGAGAAGGATAATGATGTGGAAACGAATGTGAAGGAAGAGAGGAGAAAGAGAGGCTTTTATGTAGCTAGGAAGGAAGGAAGGAAGGAAGGAAGGAAGGGAAGGAAGGAAGGGAAGGGAGGGAGGGAAGGGAGGGAGGGAAGGGAGGGAGGGAAGGGAGGGAGGGAGGGAGGGAGGGAAGGGAAGGAAGGAAGGAAGGGAAGGGAAGGAAGGAAGGAAGGAAAGGAAGGTGTGTGTGTGTTTTATGTAGCTAGGAAGGAAGGAAGGAAGGAAAGAAGGGAAGGAAGAGAGGGAGAAGTGGAATAGAATGAATATTGGATGAATGAGGGAGGGAAGAAAAAAAGTAATTAGATTAGGAAAGAAGGGGGAGGAGGGGGGAAGTTGGTTGGTAAGGAAGGAAAGAAGATATGAGAGAAAGAAGTAATTTCGGGATGAGGGAGTGAAGAATGAATGAATGGAGAGAAGAATAAATGAATAAATGAGGGAAAATAGAATGACCTGAAGAAAAAAATGAATGCGTGAGAATAAGAGGATGAAGAAAGAGAAAAGGGAAGAACGGAGATAAGATGATAATAACCCAGAGAAAGAGGTAATGAGGAAGAATGGAAGAAAAAAGGACAGGGAATGGAGAAGAGGAGGAGAAAGCGATAATAAACTGAAAGAAAATAAAATTGTAAAAAGGGAGAAGGAAGGGCTAAAGGAAGAAAAAAAGAGGGAGCAAGAAGACGGGAATGGAGAGAAAAGGAAAAGGAGAGAAGAGAAAGGAGGGAAAAGGAGAAAAGGAGAGAAGACAAGAGAGGAGAGAAAAGGAGATAAGATGAGAGAATACAAGAGAGGAGAGAAAAGGAGAGAAGAGGAGAGAGAAGGAGGAGGAGGAGAACGGAAGTCAGACTGTGAGAATTACCAAGATACCACCAGAGAGAGAGAGAGAGAGAGAGAGAAGTTCATGTGTGTGTGTGTGTGTGTGTGTACGAACGCCAACACACACACACACACACTCACACTCACACTCAACCAGGTAGACACATTTACAGAAAAAAAAAACATTGCATAAGCCTTTTTTTGTCTACCCATCTCGATCATGTTCCTCTTCCTTCTTCTAACACAACACAACACAACACAACACAACACAGGTCACATCAAAACAATCCACTATAAACTTAATTATTTCCTCCCAGTGTTAACCTCGACCTTCAAACCGCTGGATGGATGATACATTGTCACACCACACGATCCAATTTTACCTATCTATAAATCTCTATATTCCACTCCATTATATGAAATACATATATATATATACACATACACGAGTATATGGTTATCTATTAATCTCTATATTTTCTCTCTGCGTAAAAGTTGAGAACATTTTATAATTTATATCTTATAAGTCCAGTCTAGAAAAATATATTGGGATTATAGATTTTTTTTTTTTATTAATTGACATTTCTAGAGATTATTTCGCATCCTCTAAACTGTAAAGAGACATGATGGCATTTATTTCAGGTATCTTGGCATTTCTACACATAAAGTCATTTAAGACATGATAAAAAAGGGACATTAAATACATACCATCACATCTATCATCATCATCATCATCACCATTAACCATCCATCATCTTCATCTCTCTTCAATCACCACCATCAACATCTTCACCTTTAGTCATCATCTCAATTTCTACTCATCACCACCAACATCACTACCTCTTGCCATCACCTCCACTTCACCCCTATCCATCCACCATCACCACCTCTTTCCACCACATCCACTAACACCACCTCCATTTCACCCCTACCCAGTCCCAATATCTTCCACACATGCCTAACAATTCTTTTTTAAACATCACTATCACCACCACCACCACCACCACCTTCTATATCACCACTACCACCACACTATCACCACTACCACCACACCATCACCACCACCATCACTAACCCCTTTTCACCTCTCCCAACCACACTACCACCACATTCCCCCAACCACCAAGAACCACAACACACAGATCTGGCGAGAAAATACAGAAAAATAAAATCCACATCATAAACTACAGGAGACACGACAAAAAAAAAAAAAAAAAAAAAAAAAAAAAAAAAAAAAAAAAAAAAATGAAAAAAAAATTGAAAAAAAAAGTCGGTCAGTGTTCCCACGCAGACGGTCATTTGAAGAACTCCGGGAATGTGAGAGACCAAAGACCGTATTATAAAAGATCAGTGAGGTCTGTTCTGTCTGTCTGTCTGTGTGTCTTGTTTGTTATTCTCGCACTTCGTTAAGTTTAATTAAGGTGGTAATTTTTTTTTTTTTTTTTTTGTACATTGGAGTGGCCATGATTCCTCCAAAGTATGCTAGGAAACAGGACCAGAAAATCAAAACATAATAGTATTCTGTTGCTTGGAATAGTTTGGAGGATTCAGTTGCTTCAGATTTACCAACACAAAACTTCCCCATTAATTAATACTTGGACGAAGGAGGGAGATTTTTGGCCATTATATTTGATTTAAAACCAGACTAATTTATTGTTATGTTGGTTGGAAAAAGTACAACTGATGGCCAAGGGTTTAATATCATATTAATTAACCCAAACAAATGCTTTATTATTATGTTTAGACTTATTCTAATTTATATTTCTTGTAGGAAACGCAAGTCACCGTCAAAATCATTATATTCCAGTTCTATTCTATCCTTGTTCCAACACTATATCATTCTCACTATAACACACTCTGGTGGAGGCTCTCTCAAACACTTACTGTAAACACGTACACACACATACACACCTACGTCACGACTTGCAAACTGGCTACCAGCTGCAATGGTCTGGGGGGGGGGGGAGTATGATGAACTATCCCGAATACCAGAATAAACCTGTAACTGAATTAAACCACAGACAGACAGACACACACACACACTAACTGGTAAACAAATTCCCCCACAGTTCAGTGACTTCACCCCCCCCCCCCACCTGCTCCATCACCACCACCTCCTCCATCACCACCACTATCACCACCACCTCCTCCATCACCACCAATTCCCTTGCTTCCCTGTCACAAACACTATCCATTTCCTCCACTACCACTAATTATCTATTTCAACTCAAAACCTCAAGTTCTACCCTCAAAAATCTTCGCAAAATATACAAACTAATAAAAAAAAAAACCACACAGGTCTTCTCAAATAATAAACACAAATAAAAAAAAAAGTAATGAAGTTCAGTCCACCAAATGCTCCAAAATCTGTCCCTTGTTCACATTCTCCTCCTTCCCTATTCCATCTCCCTTATCTCACTCCAGCCCCCACCCGCAGTAACCTCATCCATACACCCTTACCTTCCCTTCATACTCCTCCTCGTCACTCTGCCCTCATGTCCAACACAACCTCATCCCATCACAACTACCTAATCTTTCTTCGTTCTCTCTCTCTCTCTCTCTCTCTCTCTACTTTTCTTTTCCATTTTTCCTTTTCCCTTCGTGGCTTCTCTTTCTTTCTTTTACTGGTTTCTTTATTTTCATCTTTTTATCTCCCCTCTTGTTCCCTCTTCAAAACTTTTCTGCTCTCCTTATCTTCTCTTTTACTTCCCACCATCTAACTTATTTTCATTGTTTCACTTCTTCCTCTGTCTTCCTTCTCTTTTTTCGGTCTTCTTCCCTCTTCCATGTCCATCTTTCCCCTCCTCACGCCTTTCTCTTCTCCCTCCCTCTTATCTCCTCTTCCATGTCCATCTTTCCCTCCTCACGCCTTTCTCTCCTCCCTCCCTCTTCTCTCCTCTTCCATGTCCATCTTTCTCTCCTCACACCTTTCCTCCCTCCATTCCCCCTTATCTTTGCGCGTGACGACAAAAGGAATATCTCCCTATCTAATCCAGAGTCCACCACCATTCCTCAGTACAGATAACATACCTCAGAACACGTATACCCTTATCACCTCTCATCTCCCATCATACACACACACACACACACACACCCAGAAACAGTCTAACTAGGCAGGAACCGAATTGGACATGATTTTTGGACCCTCCCTCACTCAGAAAATTGTTGGAGAGAAATGAGTCCTTCAAACATGGCCACGAAACAAACCCATGCACCTATATATAGAAAGAACTAGCTGCATGCATGGTTTCGTGGTATAGTGAGGAGGAATCAGAAGCCACCTAGTCAATCTCATACACACACACACACACACACACACACAAGGTCCTTAATACACAAGTGATGACACAAATTATAATGGAGCTTCTCTCGCCTTTTGCTATAGTCCTCACCTTCATCAATCAAAATAAAAATATACAAACAGAAAGGAAAATTTATTCTCAGTCTTTTGAAACCCTGACAAAGTTTGGACGAAAATGAGTTTGTTTTATTTTTAAGTGGTGTAGCCTCTTTTTGTTTGACTGTGTAACCTGGTGTGTGTGTGTGTGTGTGTGTGTGTGTGTGTGTGTGTGTGTGTGTGTGTGTGTGTGTGTGTGTATGTGTGTGTGTGTCAGTCCAAACTTTCCCTAAACGTCCCCAGCCAACTTCATTATTTCACTTCGTGTTAATTCACACTTGGCTGATTTGTGAAACTTACTCCCGGCCGACAAACTTGGAGGAAAAAAATAGAGTGAATATAAAAAACAATACCACAGATAATTAGAACTGAAAGAAAAATGTTCAATTAAACTGTATGAGAGAGAGAGAGAGAGAGAGAGAGAGAGAGAGAGAGAGAGAGAGAGAGAGAGAGAGAGAGAGATGGATTAGTACAGATAGACTCACTCTCCAACACTTGTATAAATGGGTGAGTGAGGGAGGGTCAATCAAAATTATAATATTGTTATAGAGAGATTGCTAAGACTACACCAGACACACACACGCACACATTAGGTAGAAAACGACACATAGGCCTACACTCACTCATTATCTCTCTCTCTCTCTCTCTCACAATACCTTCCCCTCCACTACACGTTCCCCTTCCCCATTCCCTCCAGCACATACACACACACACATACATACATACACGTATCCTCTCGTTCCTCCGTTATAACATCCCCATTGAACTAGTCGGAATAACTGTGCAAACAATAACAGTAACACACACACACACACACACACACACACACACACACACACACGAGTCGGTTCCGCCTCGCTAGTATTGCCGTCGCCAGGTTTGGGGGTTAGGGGGCAGGGGGGTGGGGGTTAGGGGGTGAGGGGAAAGTTATCACAGCAGAAGTCAGTCAATTTATCGGATTTTCTAAACAGCCGATGGTACAAATTTTCGAAGTTGGTTTATCGGGTGTTGTAGGACTATGGTGTGTGGATTATTATTATTATTATTATTATTATTATTATTATTATTATTATTATTATTCCATGTTTGATTGGGTGGTTACTTGTTTGTTGTTGTGGGAGAATAGGAGGGTCACAGATTACTTGATAAACAAATAAACAAACAAAAATACACACACACACACTCTCTCTTACTCTCTCTTACTCTCTCTTATTCTCTCTCTCTCTCTCTCTCTCTCTCTCTCTCTCTCTCTCTCTCTCTCAAACTATGGTAATAAAATAAAATCCCTAATAGCCAAATCTTAACCCTAGCCTAGTCCATCCCTAAAGCCCTAACTTATTCCAAAATGTAATTCTAGCTCGCCCCTAACGTAACCCTAACTCAGCCTTCACCCTAAAAATATACCTACAACTAACTAACCCTAACTATTCCTTAACTAACTATATAACCCTAATCATTACCTAACTAATTAACCCTAACTATTCATTAACTAACCCTAACCATTCCCTAACTAACTAACCCAAACTAACCTTAACCCTAACTATCCATTAACTAACTAACCCCGAACTAATTAACCCTAACTAACCCTAACCAACCATTAACTAACCCTAACCATCCCCTACTAACCCTAACTATTCCCAGTTCACCAGATTTGTGCACATCGCCTTTAGTGTAAATATTTGTGTTTGGAGGAAACTTTCTCCTGGGGGTCGAGGGTATTCTAATGACTCACACACACACACACACACACACACACACACACACACACACTAAGAGAAATGTACAGGAAAGATTGATATATAATGAGAGAGAGAGAGAGAGAGAGAGAGAGAGAGAGAGAGAGAGAGAGAGTGTGTGTAGAAGGGAATGGTGAGGCATGGTGTAAACTGAAGGGAAGTGACACGAGGGGAAAGGAAAGGGAAGGAGGGGGGGGGAGTTTCTCACTGGATGCGTGAAGGGGAAATTCCTCACATAGAGTGTAGTGAGCTGGCGCCTTTACCCTTCCTCTGTCTGTCTGTCTGTCTGTCTGTCTTTGTTGGTTGGTTTGTCTGTCCTCTGTTGGTTGGGTTGTCTGTCTGTTTGTTTGTCTGTCTTTCTGTTGGTTTGTCTGTGTCTGTCTGCCTGAAAACTCGTTGTATAATAAACTCTAGATATTGACAACTCAATTGAATAGCATGTCAAATGTCTCCATGTAGTAAATATCCCTCTCTCTGTCTCTCTCTGTGTGTGTGTGTGTGTGTGTGTGTGTGTGTGTGTGTGTGTGTGTGTGTGTGTGTGTGTGTGTGTGTGTGTGTGTGTGTGTGTGTGTCCCTCTGTGTGTGTGTGTGTGTGTGTGTGTGTGTGTGTGTGTGTTTATCCCATCCATCTTCTACAGTTTCTTCATTTGTTGTCCTAAGCTTTCATACTTCACTTTTCACTTATCACTCCCTCTCATCACCTCCCCTTTCCCTTCCTCTCATCTTCCCTCCCCTCACTCACTCACGCTCTCATCTCCCTTCCCTTCACCCACATTTTTCAGACCTCCTCGACCTTTAGCACTAATACATTTTCCAACACAATATAAATCTCGTAGGTTAGGTTAGGGAATGAAATATGTAATGTACTAGAGAGATAGATAGAAATAGAGATATAGATAGATATATAGAGAGACAGAAAGACAGACAGAGAGACAGAAATAGAGAGAGACACAGATACACAAACAGAGAGAGAATAATACATAAACAAATATTATAAGCTTAGCACGTCACTCAAACCCTAAGGAAAGTTTTGGGGAAGAATATATACTGCTATCCACCACTACTATCCACCACTACTTCCGCCAGCCAGGCTAGACACCCACCTCAACATTCCTGTCTACATTCCACGACCCTCATATTGACCTCCTCCTCCTACCTACACCACTGTAAACACGACCATTTTCACATCACACTTTCCCTTTAAACATTCCCTTGTGAGAGAAAATCTGTTAACGTTCTCACATCATATTTCACAAGTTATATATAATACAAAATCATTACAAATATATTACACCTACACTTAACTTCACCCCTGTAAACACCACCAACTTCACATCACACTTGCATTTTAAACATTCCCTTGTGAGAATCTGTTCAGAGTCGATCAAGGCAGACAAGACGAAATTTACTACCATAACAACATCAATATAGAACCGGTAACGCTGCCTACTTAGCCACTGAAGTATGTAAGTGAGGGATGAAACTATAGGCTACAATATATACGTCTGTGAACGGGACTGTCATGCTCTGAGCCTGAATATTCACTGCCAGAGGTAACAACAACTATGGCTTTAGGAAGGGAGGAAGCGTGAGTGTGCATGTATTTGGAGTGTTTTCCGTGTGTGTGTGTGTGTGTGTGTGTGTGTGTGTGTGTGTGTGTGTGTGTGTGTGTGTGTGTTAGCTGGCTGTGTGTGCGTGCGTGTATGTGTGTTAGCTGGCTGTGTGTGTGTGTTAGCTGTGTGTGTGTGCGTGTTAACTGGCTGTATGTTTGTTTTTTTCTTTTCCTTTTTGTGCACAGCCCCACCCACCCACACACACACACACCCAAACTAGCACCACAACACGCCGGGTCAGGAGGGTAGCCTACCTAACTAACAACTGACTGGCGTGGGCGAGGCTTGAGGCAAGATATGAGAAGTGTGTGGGCAGGAATGGGTGTGTGTGTGTGTGTGTGTGGGTGGGGTGGGGAAGAGGAGAGAGGAGACAGAGGCAGGGAGAATGACTGGGAGAAATTGTTAAGATGGGACTGACTGGAAGATTTGTGGACAGGGGAGAGTGGAAGTTGTGTAGGCAGTGGAAAGTGGAAGTTGTGTTGGCAAAGGAAAGTGGAAGTTGTGTTGGCAAAAGAGAGTGGAAGTTGTGTTGGTAGGGGAGAGTGGGGGAGAGTTAGAAGTTGTAGGCATTGAAAAAGGAAATTGTGTTGGCAGGAGTGAGTGCACGGGTGTTGTGTTGGTAGGTTAGAGTGGAAGAACTACTGAAACCTTTTAAGACTGATAATTGAAAGTGACAGACAAACAGACAGGCAGGCAGGCTGGAGTAACTATAGTCTTGTGGAGTGACATTCATTCACTCCTGCACTTTTCGTCACAATACCAAAGCTCTCGTGGGAATACTACACACACACTGGGCCATGGGTGATGAAAACAAGACTCATGCTACACACAATAGTCAATGGATTACACTAGACTTATGGTGACAAAGGGAGAGAGGTTTTCTTGTTGGCTGGAAGTATTGCTGGAAGATGATGTTGTGTTCTGTAGGCATGGCAGGGTTTGGGAAGGTTTGGTTGGAGAGGAGCGGCTGGAAGGGGACTAAAGTTAGGCAGGTTAACCCAAGGGAGCCGAATTATCAGTTGGTCGAGGTAGGCGTGGCAGGGGAGGTAATGAGGTGGGGAAAACGAGGCAGGGAGGGAAAACCAGACAAGAAAGGTAGGGATCAGAAAGGGGAGGGAGAGTAGGAAAGGTAGGGAGGACAGACAGAAGAGGTAGGGAGGAGAGGCAGATAAGGGTGTGGACACTGTAGATATAGGCTATGTTGATTAGGTATGGAAGGAGATGTAAGTAAACTGAGGCAAGAAAGGCAAAGCACAATCATGGATAACAATAATAAATCAATATTGGTGTGACTCGTGTAAACGTTTGACAGCTTAATTCCCTCTGTTCCTTAGCTGAGAAACATTCCAATAAATAAGTTAAGTACCATTGTCTAATTAACTTCAAGCAGGTTCTCACTGTTCAAAACAATAACATCATAAAGAGAACATGAAAACATTAGACAGCAATTTGTTTGAGTTATCTGTGTGTGTATTGAAACTTATGTTCACGACTGTACATCAGCATTAGGCAGGTGAAGCAAACAGAGGTAAGTCAGGCTGAGAGGGAAAGTAAAGGCAGGTGAAGGGAGACAGGCAGGCGAGGCAAAGGTTAGGTAGGCACGTAAAGTAAGTAGTAAAGTGGGGGAGAAGTGAGGGGAGGGAGAGACTGAGAATATAAGTAGGAAAGTGAGGGAGGGGAGACTGAATAGATACCGTTCTTAAGTAGGAAAGCGGGGGAGGTAGAAGGAAAAAAAGGCCAGAAATTAGGTAAGTAGGAAATTGAAGATAAAATAGGAAAGTGAAGATGGAAGCTTGATTATGAATGTGTGTGTTGGAAGTGAAGTGAGGTATGAGTAAGGGTAGTATGTGTAGTCCCAGTCAGTGTGTGTTGTGAGGTGTGACGACCACGTTACCTCATACTGGCCACTTCCGCACCCTCCCCCCACCCCACCCCACATCATTCTCTCATCGGTCACCCACCCCTATAACCCCCTCACTCCCTCCCCCCCATCCTCTGCTTCTGCTTCCTACATCTCCACTCATGTACCCTCTAACCTCTCATACATTACCTCTATACCTTAATTCCTTCGTCCACACCTGTACCTTTCTCACCTCATTACAACTGTACCCAAACATCCCAAGTCCACATCTGTATTTTCAACATTCTCAGTTCACACACGTGTTCTGTACCTTTTATCTATCGCTTTAATTAAGTGTTACAATATCTAAGGTACCGTACACACACACACACACACACACACAAACCAATAAAGTGAACTTCATCCACAAGCCTTATCACCAGGTACTCGTTTAGATCGTACAATGATAAGGAAATCGAGAGAGAGAGAGAGAGAGAGAGAGAGAGAGAGAGAGAGTGTGTGTGTGTGTGTGTGTACCTCCTCCCCTCCCCACACACCCTCATCGACCAACATTCCTCAGACCATGTGACTAGCCTACTTGAGAAGGGAGGCCAGCCTTGGTAGAGCTCACTCACTTATACCTTCTACAACTACTCTTATTTTATTCTCCTCCTCATCCTCCTACTCTTATTTTATTCTCCTCCTCATCCTCCTACTCTTATTTACTACTTCTCATCCTCCTACTCTTATTTACTTCTTCTCATCCTCCTACTCTTATTTACTTCTTCTCCTACTCTTATTTACTTCTTCTCCTACTCTTATTTACTTCTACTTTCATCATCTTTAGATCTTCCTGCTAATGTTCTCCTCCTCCTACTCGTTTCAACTTTTTCTCCTACTATTACTATCTTCCTTTTCTTCCCCTTCTCTTTTCTTTTTCGTCTCCTTCTCCAAGTCATCATCTTTTTCTCCTGGGCGTCCTCCTCCTCCTCCACTACCACCACTACCACTACCACCAGACCACAAGCACCTGCACTGTCTCCTCCACTTACGAGTATTATTAGACGACATTTCCACTACCATCACGAACCACAACACACGTCTCAACCATTTCCTCCAACACTACATATCCACCACCACCACCACCACTACCACGTCTCCATCAATTTACCAACACTACTTCATCCTCTCACTACCACCAACTCCACTACCAGCACCAACCAATACTACTACTACTATCAGAATCTCCCCTACCACTACCAAACTATCCCACTACCAAAACCACCAATGTATTTACCACTAACACAAGAAAATCTCCAACACCAAGTACTCCATGTAGTTTCCCCACTACACCATCCCTCCACTACCACCCCTACCACTATCACAATCACCACCCCCACTTCTCCATCTCCTCCCAACTTATCGATTGTACTCTATGTTGACATTTGGATCTATTGTGCTTCCCAGGTCCAGTCTGACTGAGTAAAAGGCTATCAGAGTCCAACCTGGTATAGTTCGTTCCCTTGGAGTCTAGTTCTTTCTACCTTTACAATAACTACGATACAATACTAATTACTGCACAGTGAACAATGACAACTGAAACACACTGACTCGGGCAAGGTGTTGTTACTCTTGGAGCTTTTCAATATGTTACGTCAGCGTGTCAATATTTCGACAAGAAGATAAATATATATGAGATTGAATATTGGACGCATGATAAAAAAAAAAAAAGGTTGGCCCTATAAAAGATCCCATAAAGACTGTTTGTGGCCATCTATGTATAAACCAGACAACTTAATTTTAATTTACCTAAACCACCAAACATTCAACATAACATTAGTAAGCACCCACCCGCCTCTAAGTTATTATTTGTGTCCAGTTAGACGTGCGAATCTTGGCCACCTGCACAAACCGCTACTTGAATGCCACCTGGGGGTCTATGGGTCAGACTTTGGTTCCCATCCCAACCTTCTCTTCCTTCCTTCCTTCCTTCATCTCTAAATCCTCTTCCATTTTGTCTCGTTTTCTTTGCTCCTCTTTCCTTATTAGTCCTGTACGATTCTTGTCTGGCTTTGGGTAAATGTTTGGTGAAATTCGTCTTGGTCTAACATCGTATACAAAATAACAATAATCCTAAAGAATGAGTTGAGGGTGTCGGATATACTCTTCGCCTGGTATTACAAAACAAGGACTGTGGTGTGGTAGCTACGTGAATGTCGCCCCACGTGGTAAAGCCCCATGGGTGGAAGAGGGTCAGAGTGAGAGGTGTGTGTGTGTGGGGGGGGTGATGGGGGCATTTCTAGCGGTTAAACGTGGGGAAAGAAGGGGTTTATGGGGGGCAGGACAGAGGGGCAGAAAGAGATGGGGGTACAGGGAGGGAGGGAAGATGAGGCAAACATACAGTCAACAGCAGAAATGTCCTCACTCGTCCAAATCTATAGACAACTCTAATAAATAAGAAACTTTGAAGCCATGACCATATACACCAACTCTATTCATCTACTCTTCCTACATGAAACGCATTGACATTTATTAAACTTTTCCATGGAATTTTCGAGGTTTTTAATAAGGTCTGTAAAAAGCAGGGTGAGTGCTGAGTGAAATATTTTGCTCTTGGCTGTATCTTCCCATGGTTACCTCAATTACTGAAACCCTTACTGTTGTTGACTATACCGTCCCACCCCTCACTCACCATCCCCGTATTACCTCCCAACTCATGTCTGTCTGTCTGTCTGTCTGTCCATCACCTACTCTACTCTACTTTATGTTGTTGATACTGTCCCACCTCTACTAACCTCCTGCCCCACCTTACATGCTATCCCATCCATCCTCATCTCATTTCCTGTCCCACTGCCCCTAATCTACTGTCACAAGCCCTCCTACCGTCCTACCTCCTCCTTTCTACCTACTGTCCCACCCGTCCCCTTCCCCTCCTACCGTTCTACCTACTGTCCCACCCATCCCCTTCCCCTCCTCCTGTTCCGCATTACCCACTGCCGCATCCATAACCATTTCACATCATGTCCGTCCAACCTCTCCCTTCATTTCCCTAAAGACACAGGATCATGAAGCCAAAGGGAGACATGTTAGTTAATTGATGCTAAGGGAAGGAATGTTGGAGTTTGGAGTAGAGTGGGGTGAGGGAAGGAATGTTGAAGCTTGGAGTAGAGTGGGGTGAGGGATGAATGTTGGAGTTTGGAGTAGAGTGGGGTGAGGGATGAATGTTGGAGTTTGGAGTAGAGTGGGGTGAGGGATGAATGTTGGAGTTTGGAGTGGGGTGAGGAAGCAATGTTGAAGTTTGGAGTAGAGTGGGGTGAGGGATGAATGTTAGAGCTTGGAGTGGGGTGAGTAGTGGGTGTTGCCTTGCTAGCCCAACGGTACTAACAGCCGCCAACCCACGTCCACCAGCCCACGCACACACCGGTCCACCCACTCCCTAACACGAGAGCTAAATAGTCAGTAAACTCAAACATTCAACCACAGAAACACAACCCACACAACCCGAACCCTTCATGCTCGTTCGTTGCCCACAATCTATCACATCTACACAACAACCCACATTTCAATCACAGCAACACGATTCCTGGACATTTCATACCCACATCAATCCATAGAAAAAAAAAAAATACTTATACTCTACACTCATACTCGCATCCAAACACAGTAACAGGATCCCAATGTCAGTCAGTCCCACAATCATAACAATATAGGCACGATCTCCAACCAGTTATATATAGACTACACGATCACATGTCATAAAGCACTTATATAATACCTCCCATCCACCTCCACCTCAACTCATATAATACCTCAAATCCAATAGACCTGCACCCATCCATCCATCCATCCCCACAATCACGATCCCAAACAAAAATAAAAACAACACTAATGTCCACCTCTCACATTTATACCACTTGGTTCCGTTTACACTAATACCGTCAATGATCCCCAGCTTAGCGTCTCATTATGTATATTCCCGGCGTTTGTGAGGGTTTATTCGGGCAATGAGGATGCCTATAATAGTGGTCGCTTTAGTCCACACAAATGATCACCCCCACCTCTTTTTTTAATGCTATAATACTCACTATAAAAGGTATTCGGAAACCTCGAAAAAAAATGTAAAGTACCTGATTTAGTTAACTCGGGTACAGTGGTTTATTTGTATAGTCACGAGCACTAATAAGTATCCAGATGTGCTTCGAATACCTAGAGACAGTATATAAATAAACTAATAAGATCTACGTACATTGGGATTAGTTCGTTGGTGGTCTGTTCAAAGCTTCAACCAAAACTGTATACTTATTAGTGCTCGTGACTGTACGTGTGATGGACGACCAAATGTACGTTTTGTTTTTCCTTGAATATCTCGAGTTCCTTCTTTCCCACATTCACAACAACAAGCTCATCTTCTGACCAAATTTATCCCGACTCCTACTAAACTCCACCCATGCACAATCATGACCACAACTCACCAACACCCTGTAGTTTATTCCCTGAGTCGCCACACACACACACAAACACACCAACCACACACAGTTTCAATACCACCAACGGCTGTGTGTGTGTATTGAGTCTGTCGTTCTGGCATCGGGTTTTTATACACCAACACAACAATGCAATCGGGTGGTCTGGAATTGTGTTCTTATTAGCACAGCACGTTATAATATTTCAAGGCCCGTGAAGGAGTGGGATTAAAATATTATACCGGCCTGTTGTACTATTATGATATTGGAATGGAAGGCTAGGAAGACTAAAGTAAATCCCCTATTAGTAACATTCAAGTCGTCTGCTTCCGGGCATAGTTGTGAGGAATCAGTCAGCAGCCATTCAAGTTATCAAACAGACAGTCTCCCCTTAAGTTCATCGGTTTTGCCTGAGAATAAAACCATGACTCAGCCACCCAACCCAACCCAACAACAGTTAGTTACAAGATACAACCCACATGCCTCCCCTTACAAGATATATACGACCCACGTCCCGCCCACATCCACCAACAACCCAAAGCACTGTGACGTAGAGGGGCCCCAACAATTTCAAGCAATTTTCCTATTACCAACATTTTCCACGGATCAACGCCACACCACCACACCCTAGGCCACTCCAACATGACACACCACTACTACCAATCATATTATTATTATTATATTCCACTACTAGTCTATGTGTGTAGCTCTTTCCTGTTCTGGTGATGCACGTGTGGCGTCTGTTATATATTATCTATTGTACTTACAGTGATTCAGTCTTTGGGAATTATATATAATCCGAATATAAAAAAAAATAGCCTGGTGTTCGTTCGTCTTAGTCAATGTCTAGATCCGTGTAGAGATTGACGAGTTCAAAAGTTAAAAACAAATTTAATAAAATCATGTAGCCTTGCTTCCTGGCCAATCACTGCAACGTCTCCTTAAAGGTTGGAGTTTATATTAAAGGTAACACAAATTCATTACCTAGAACACATACATTTCATGGACTAAATAATTTCATTGTCCAGTGGCCAAATTCAGACACGAAATTTTCCAGTTTTTACAACATTTGGCCAGTAATTTTCCATCAAATTTTCATACAGTACTTATTTCTTACTGTACGTTTTCTCGTAAAGTTTCCTCACTTAGAAAAAATAAATGGAACACAGTATTGGTGTGGGATCTGGGTGCGAGTCAGGGTCCAATCCAGGTGAAGAGTGGAGCATAGAATACATCCCAGGTGTGCAGGTGAATATGTGAGTGTGTGTAGCGGAATCCACCAACACTACTGGCGCGCACACACACATGCAGTTAATACCGATGATCCCAACTGGGGGTATTACTATAGTGGTAGCAGTAGTAGTAGTAGTAGTAGTAGTAGTGGTGGTGGTGGTGGTGAGTAAGTCTGCCTTAGCTCAGCTGGGCCCGCAACACAGACCCACATATACACATACACTCGAACTCACAGCTGGCCTAATCTACCACACTTCAACAACGAATGTATCATATTACACAACACAACCTGACACGCCGCAGGACCCACACACACACATATATATGCCTGGCGAAGGCAGAATAAAGGCAAGGGGCTGTACCACGGAGGACGCAACGCTACGTCGCACACAGCAGCTGGGAGGCAACTAAATGTCTGGTGGCCGCCCGGCGTGTTTACGTGAACGGCAAAGAGCCTCCTGATT
Organism: Petrolisthes manimaculis; assembly: GCA_034508575.1. NCBI lineage: Eukaryota > Metazoa > Arthropoda > Malacostraca > Decapoda > Porcellanidae > Petrolisthes > Petrolisthes manimaculis. Next base: position 28,498 of record JAWZYT010003812.1, on the reverse strand, counting down.
GAAACATGCTGCCCACATTCTCACCCTTCACAAACTCATCTTCCCACACGACACATCTAGTACTGCGAATATTATCTGTCCACTAAAATACTAAACAGGCAACAATACAACGTAATTACATTGAAAAGAGGTCTGTCCGTGGTTGAGACAAATGTGGACGTTGGCACCTGATGTGACGAAGGCTACGGATGCCAGACGTCGCCACCAGAGAAGGAGACGTGTGGTGGTGAACGTCTGTATATGTCTGTTGGTCCCTCTGTCTGTTTACACCAACACCAAAACTGTTGCCTCGTAAGACTTTGAGACGAAAGTGTATATAACATTTCTCATACTTAACTGTTTCAGCAGACCCTGTGTTCTAATCGACTTATGGATCACAAAGCATTAGACATACATACATGATCCGCACATAATAATATATTGAGTTACACATTATATTCAAAATGTATATTATATGTAAAGCCTATTGGAGACCACTGGAGCCTTCACATCACTCCAAAAACCACACCCAACAAAAACTGTGAAGGGTGTATGAAGGTGCATGGGGTGGGGGGGGGGCTGAGGGGTTGGGGGCAGGTCTCTCGCCAATACCTTTCACTACGGTGTATAATAATAGTCTCGCCAGCAGTGTGCAATATGAGAGAAGTTATCAAGTTAAAACCGAATGACGAGTAGTGTGTTGTATTCCTAGTCCAACCCAGATGACTAGTGTGTGTTGTATTCCTAGTCCAATCCAGATGACTAGTGGTGTGTGTTGTATTCCTAGTCCAACCCAGATGACTAGTAGTGTGTGTTGTATTCCTAGTCCAACCCAGATGACTAGTAGTGTGTATTGTATTCCTAGTCCAACCCAATACTGAAGGACCTCTATCACAACGAACCTACACAACGAACTCAATAAAAGGTCACTCACAAAGTTATGTATATCTGAGTAGAGACAACCTGTGTAGATGTGTAATGTAAAATTTAAAGGGTGCGGGAATAGGGGACATAATATGTGCTTTCTACCCACCCCACTAGACCTGTCACCCTATTCCCGCACCCCACAAACCTCTCCCAAGCCTGTCCCCTACTCCCGCACCCCCTTAATTAAGATTTCTGATTCCTCCAAACTGTGCCACGAAACAGATCCTCTATTAGTATACTCCATTTACTTATACTTGTCCCGCCGCTCCGTCTGAGCCTAGCCCCAGGTTTGAATGGAGCTCTCTGATTGGCTGCCAGGACGCTCAAGGTACCGCGCCATTTCTTGTAAACAACCAAGCACTTACTCTGCATTTGAAAGACGACATACCTCTAATAATTTACGTGTAGCTAGATTATTATATAGGTTATGCATTTTTATCTTACACCATTAATCTCTACATTAAATTTGGAACCTTAAAACACTCTCCAAAACATAATACAGACCAAAGAAAAAATATTATAGCGAGTTTAAGTCAGAATACGGCTTGGAAATGTTTATACCACTTTTTACATTGAAGTATTTTTTGCTTCATAGTTAGCATTTATATATAAAAATAATATTCATTCTCGTACAAAATTTTCTTATGAATATGACAATACCATCAGATTTTAGATAAATATAAATATAAGAGAGATACCAAACGTTTAATGAAACACTGTCATTCCCGACTTCAACAAAGATTACGTAAAATTAAGCTACTTTTTTTATTTAACATTATAGGTTTCCTACAAACAGATAATTTTATATGTTAATAAATAGAGTGTGGTTTGCCATACAAGTTATCTGAAGGAAAGTATTATAATAATGTAATTAGAGAAAAAGAAGACTACAAGCTGTGAAAAATTGGACAATTGGCAACTGGTCATTGCCTATGGCAGAGAATGTACAAGAACAACCGCCTGCCCTCCCTCGAGTCCCTCCCCTCAGCCCTCAGTCCTTTACTGGTTGTGGTAAGAAGTGGGAGTATCGCTCTGTTTACCGTCTTTCTTTTTTTTCTCTAATTACATTATTATAATACTTTATTTCAGATAACATGTATGGCAAACCACTACTTTTTTTATTTAACATTATAGGTTTCCTACAAACAGATAATTTTATATGTTAATAAATAGAGTGTGGTTTGCCATACATGTTATCTGAAGTAAAGTATTATAATAATGTAACAAAAGTATACTCTCCCCTTAAACTCTACGGAAGAGAAACGAACCCAACCAAACCATGACACAGAAGAATTGAGAACACAGCTGCTAATTGACTTGTTTTTCTACGTCCCATTTTGCAAATTTCCGGTGATTATAAATAGAGAATTGACCATTAGAGGAGACAGACAGACAGACAGTGCTATAGTGTATGTCCACGAAAACCCACGTCAATCATCACTATACATTCCAACTTTCTCAACATGTCATCACTTTGGATGGATGCACTAATAACCAAGAAAACAATAACTACAACGATAATGACTGTACTTGGTTATCCCAGTTTCGAAGGAGGAGGTTGTAGGTGTGTGTGTGTGTTGTAGGTGTGTGTGTGTGTATGTGTGTGTGTGTGTGTGTTGTAGGTGTAGTGTTAGTGTGTGTGTTGACAGAGAGAATAAGTGATGGGACAATTGTTGTAATATGAGTGGGTGGCAACGATGACAAGGTAAGTGTAGTGGATGTGGATGTGGATGTGTATGTGTGTGTGTGTCTTAGGTACCCTCGCCGTGCCCCAACCAGCCTGAGGGAGGAAGGAAGCGGACGTTAGCGGTCCCTGGGAGGCGGAACACTCACTGGGGAATGTGGCCAGGCGGGGTCTCATCCTCTCCTACAGGTAATGTAAATAAAAGAGTGTGCCTGGCAGGAGTCCATTAGTCTGTGTGTTATAGACGAGTGAATGAGTGGGTGGATCAAAGTCAACCAGGTTTTTATATGTACCATCTTCCTGTTGTTCTTTTTCATTCTTTTCTCTCACTTTTCTTTCATAATATAAGCATTAATGTTTTTATGTAGCATCTTACTGTTATTCTCTATCTCTCTCTCTCTCTCTCTCTCACTCTCCCTGATACACCTAACGAACATGACTTTATGAATGGAAAATGAATACACCTGTTAATTACCCCCTATAAATCACATCATCTGACGGGGAACAGGTGAACGAACGGAGAAGTGAGAAAGGGAGATGTGTAAGAAGATAGGTGTGAGGGAGGTCAGGTGTGGAGAGAGTAGGCAGGTGTGGAGAAGAGCAGATGTGTAAGAAGGGAGACATGGACGAAAGCAGGTGTGTGGGGAGGGATGTGTGGTTGGAGGGATGTGTGGTTGGTGGCATGTGTGTGTAGATGCAGATGTGGAGGAAAGCAGGTGTGTGTATGTGTGTGTGAAACAGTAGGTGTGGGAAAGTACACTGTCGGTTGCTGTCTGTCTGTCTGTCTGTATGTCTGTGTGTGTCTGTCTGTCTATAAGGATGTCACCTTCATTACACATCCATCCCTGCCTTCCCGTCTCTCTCTCTCTCTCTCTCTCTCTCTCTCTCTCTCTCTCTCTCTCTCTCTCTCTCACATCAGTTCTATCTACTCCTCCCTCTCCCTGCTCCATCACTCCTCCTTGTCATAATCTTCTCTCCATCTCTCTCTTCCCTCCCCTCTGCCCAGTTCACCATTATCAACACACACACACACACACACACATCATCTTAGCCACGTCATCTCGCATACACATTGAATTTATATAGTATACATAATTTCGCATACACAATGAACACCCCCCCCCCCCCCCCACTTGGCTATAGTCGCCAAGTGTGATCGTATTTCAGTCTACACCTCTTCTTCTATTTTACTAGATTGCATTTCAGTCTAATATTTTTTTTATATTTACCTAGATTACATTTCAGCCTACAGTTTTTTTTTAGATCGTATTTCAGTCTAAAACTCCTTTTGTATTTACCTGATTACATTTCAGTCTACTTTTTTTTGTTATTCCTAGATCGCATTTCAATCTTTTATTTTTCTTGTATTTTCCTAGATCCCCAACCTATTCCCCCAAACTATTCCAAGCAACAGAACACCATTATTGTTGTTCATCTATACATGTTACCTGGCACACATTGGAGGAATCAAGGTACTCCAACGTAACAAAAAAAAAGTGAATTATCCTCATCACCCAACATGGGGAAAAAATATATGCTAGTTCCTCCAACAGGGTACACTTGGGAACTTTTATATACACGCCCTCCCTCGCCTCTCCCTCGCTCTTCAAACTTGTGCAAAATAATAATAATAATAATAATAAGGTTTTGCAAAATGTACACAAGACTGGGAATGTGTGGTTTATGTGTGCAAAAAGTGGGTGATATATATACGAGGAGGAGTTTAAGAGATTGTAGTGTTGAGATTTTAAGACAAGGTGAAGGGATGGTCACGAAGGGGAGGTTTGTGTGTGTGTGTGTGTGTGTGTGTGTGTGTGTGTGTGTGTGTGTGTGTGTGTGTGTGTGTTGAAGGGGAAGGGTATGGTGTGTGTATGTGTGATGAAGGGGAGGAGGATGGTGTGTGTGTGTGTGTGTGTGTGTGTGTGTGTGTGTGTGTGTGTGTGTGTGTGTGTGTGTGTGTGATGGTGACGAGAGAGAGAAAATAAACTTGGCGTCATTGTTACTTTCTCACCTATATATCCACCACCGCCACCACCTCTTCTCTTTCCACTTCCACCTCCTCCACCACCATGGTCTCGTGCCAAGGTCGCCTCTACCTCCCTATACCTACCCATCCATCCACCCATCCCTCCCTTCCTTCCTTCCTACCCATTCATCCCTTCCTTCCTTCCTACCCATCCATCCACTCACTCACTCACCCATCCCTTCCTTCCTTCCTTCCTTTCTTCTTTCCTACCCAATTCCCCTGTTTATTCCTTCACTGCTTGGGTCCTCGTTTACCTCTGCCTGCTTAATTAAATGATTCCCCTGACAGCAGCAATCCCTACTGAACGTTAAGGTGGAAGTGCAGCTAGTGTTGGTAAATCTGGAGCAACCTATTCCTCCAAACTATTCCAAGCAACAGAACAACACCACTATTTTCGTTCATCTGGTCCTCTTTCGTGGTATATTTTGGAGGAATTAAAGCACTCCAATGTAACAAAAGTGAATTACGTCCTTATTGCAGTGTTAATGACAATATTATTCCTGCTTACACCTACTGTATATCCTCCCTGCTTGCTTGCCTGCTTGCTCCATAACGTGTATTTCTATTTACACGTTTCCCTGCTTTATAATATGTATTCCTATCTGCTTGTACCCCATTTCCTCTTCTGCTTGCTTGTTTCATCACGTCATTCTTGTTTCCTTCCGTCCATGACATCACCCATGCCTGCTTTCTCAACGTCTCTCTCTCTCTCTCTCTCTCTCTCTCTCTCTCTCTCTCTCTCTCTCTCTCTCTCTCTCTCTCTCTCTCTCTCTCTGTGTGTGTGTGTGTGTGTTATTTCTCACCGGCCTTCCTGTTCACTATGGTATTTCTGTGTTCTCTTCTTGTCTGCCTGTTTTTACTTCATGACAACATCTCTTTCTTCATGGCCTTCCTGCTTTCTTCATGACGTCAACACCCACACCATAGCCCTCTCTCTCTCTCTCTCTCTCTCTCTCTCTCTCTCTCTCTCTCTCTCTCTCTAACTCAAGACCTTATCACCACTGTCTATCCTTACCGCCTGCCAGACTCATGACCACATCCACGTTTAAATGAGTTGGGAGGAGAGGGGGTGGAGGGGGGGTGAGGGATGATGGAGGAAGAAAATTATGAGGGGGAGGGAGGAAGGGAAGGATAGAGGGAGAGAGGAAGGGATGGATAGAGGGAGAGAGGAAGGGAAGGATAGAGAGAGAGAGGAAGGGAAGGATAGAGGGAGAAAGTTAAAAGAAAGAGGAGAGGAAGGATGGATTAATAAAGTTATGAGAGGGAGAGAGGGAGGGAAAGATAGAGCAAGAAAGTTACGAGAGAGAACGGTTTGGGTAATGAGGAAATGCAAATGAGAAAACTGAAGAGGACATTTATTAGAGAAACGAAATGATTGTGAGGATAAATGGAATAAAATGAATAATGAGGAAAAAATGAAGGAAAGATTATGATGAAAGAGACTTAAAGAAGGAAGAAAGCTACTCCATCGATAAAGGAGGGAAGAAGGAGGGGGAAGAAGGAGGGGGAAGAAGGAGGGGGAAGAAGGGGGGGAAGGGTAAACGTCAACTACATTACCCGAGTTTCCCTTCAAAGTCACGACTCTCACATACGTTTTCTGTAACTTGCCCCATCAGTCAGGTAGTGGGGGAGAGGGAAGGGGATGGGGGGGGGGGGGAGAGGGAGGAAGGGGTAGGGGAAGGGGGAGGAGAAGCCTTTATACTGATTGTTTGATATTAGGCGCCGCAACAGCGAAGTCATATGGCGACCGAGGAAGGTGATTGAGATGTATACGACCAATATACACAAAAGGTAACATAGGAAAAAAAAGGAGGGGGACAATTAAAGAAGTGAAAACACCCTTCAATTAAGTCACCTTTCACGAAAAAAAACAACAGAAGGAATAGACGCATCAGTAACGTAAAATAAATAAATAAATAAATGAATATATAATCTCACGAAAGCATAAAAAAAATACAAATATAACAAATAGTTTATGATGGAACATACCCGAATAAGAGACGATGCAGAACACACACACACACACACTTGATCAATACCACTATAGTCCCCACACAGCCTTACAAATGTGTGCATGGGCCGGGCGGTCACACGATACAAATCTGTTACCTGCCTAGACGTGACACACATCTGTAACACACATACTTCACTTCTTCCTTCCTTCCTTCATACACAACACACCTTCCGATACACTTTCTTCCTTCCTTCCTTCCTTCCTTCATACAAAACATACCATCTGATACACACATGATTTACGTCTCCTATGTACAGCCATGTCTGAAAGTCCATAAGCAGCTATCTATTGTAATTTTAAGTACAATAAATATTTACCAAAACAACATTACAAAGAATTCATTGAGCTGTGATGAGTGTGGAAACTTCATCTTATTTCAATCTCTGTCCAGTCTCTCTGCTGTGGCTCTGTACCAACACATGCTCTTAATAGACCCTGTGATGTAGTCTAAAAGTTGGAGAAAAATGAATCCTTCAAATATTGCCACGAAACACCACCTATAGGGAATGAGCTTGTTTCGTGGCATGGTCAGGAGGAATCAGAAGTCTCCAATTTTATACACGATCACAGGGTCCTTAATAGACTTTCAGCCATGGCTTTACTTTCTTCCTCCAGCGGTTACAACGCAACACCAGAAATTTGTTACACACACACACCTGAAATTTGTTACGCACACACCTGAAATTTGCTATACACATACACACACCTGAAGTTTGCTACACACACACACACACACAGGCGACAGAGCACATAATACTATGCATAGACTTATGTGATTTTACAGCTTATGGATACTGAAAAAGAGTAGTGTGTTTGTGTGTGTGTGTGTGTGCTCATTATAATAATTAGTCCGTATTTACGTGATGGCAGCCACCACCAAGATTGCTGACCCACTTGTGCTGTGGGATGTGGCAGCCTAGAGCACACACACACACACACACACACACACACACACACACACACACACACACACACACACACACACACACACACACACGTTAGTCGATAGCAAACACATGAATCTCAAACTAAAAATACACAAAATCGGGTAGTAACTTATGTCTGATATATATTTATGTGATTAGTCTGAATATTGGTGAATGAAATGTGTGTCGTATAAATATATCATGAGTACTGAGCCTTATGTTGACTATTGACTCCTTATAGTGATACAGACTGAAATAATTATGAGTTAGGGGAGGAAATACACAACTAACCTGGAATGACTGTGTGGAAAATGTCACTTAAAATTATTATGTATATATATAGATCATAACTGAGGAAAACCAATGACAGGCAAGGGGTTAAAATGTCAACTATAACAACAACAACACAACAACAACAACAAAACAACAACAACCTGACACTTCAAGCAGCAGTTCAAGGGTCAGATAAAAAATAATTATAGAGTTGGAGAAGAAAATGTAGAGAGAAGAGAAAGTGTACACGTGGTGACCGCTTCCCTCATGTGTGTGTGTGTGTGTGTGTGTGTGTGTGTGTGAGGGAGAGAGTGAGTAGTGAGTGTGTATGTGTGTGTTAGAGATAGTGAATGTGTATGTGTGTGTGTGAGTGAGTGAGTGTGTGAGTGAGTGAGTGAGTGTATGTATGTATATGTGTATGTATGTATATGTGTATATGTGTATATATGTATGTATGTATGTATGTATATGTATATGTGTATGTGTGTATGTATGTATGTATGTATGTATGTATGTATGACTCACGATGGATGGATGGATGATTCACCTTGGTACCGTTCCCAGTGCAGCCGTGACGGTCAGATACTTTTTATGGTGTTAGATTTACAAGGCAGCTGTCTGTGTGTGTGTGTGTGTGTGTCTGTAAGTTGGTCTGGATGATTTAGATGGCAAGTTGTAAATGTGAATCCTCTTTATTATGATTTATGTGGTTGCTGTTGTTGTTTTCGTTGTTGTTGTTGTTGTTGTTGTACAGTCACGATCTACAGTCTCGCTACAGTACTCTTGGCTGGCAGGAAGGTGGTCAGAAAATTGGAAATGGGAAATCACCCAATAGTCAGTAATCAGATCAAATAACAAACCAATCAACTCTATCAATCAATCAATCAATCAATCAATCAATCACCCAAGAGGCAGTAATCAGATCAAATAAACCAATCAACTCAATCAACCAATCAATTACCCAAGAGGCAGTAATCAGAACAAATAACTCAATCAACCATTCAATTACCCAACAGTCATAAATCAAAACAAGCTCCCAACAAATCAACTCCATTACTCAACCAATCAACTCCATCAATCAAAGAGCTGTAGCGTGGGAAACATGAAGACGTCCCCCTGCTTCAACAACAATTCAGTGTCCACTCCACCAACTCCTCTTTTGTCATCTCCTCTTTTGTCCCTTTTTATAGGAGGAGGCTTCATATTCCTCCAAAGTGCAACCCCACCCCCCAACTGCCCCTACAGAATAATACCTGTAGTGGGGGTTTGGGGGGTTGGGGGTGGGGGTATGTGACGTCGAAATGAATTGATTCCTCCAAAGTATGCCAGAAAAAAGGATCAGATAAACAAAAAAATAATGGTGCTCTGTTACTTAAGAATAATCTGCAGGGAATCAACAGTTGCTCCAGATTTCCCAAACGTACACAACCCCCTTAAGGAATCTGTTTCGTGGCACATGTTGAAGGAATCACAGTAGCCCTTCAATTCACTAACCCAATCTTTACATCCCACAAAACATGCAAGGGTCCAGTGAGTGAGTGGCTGGTGGGTGGGTTGGTCCCTGCGCTGCAAAAGGTTCCCACAGGATGGATGGACAATTTGCATTCACTCTGCAACCGGTATAGGAATGTTTTGGTCTTTTGTGTGTGTGTGTGTGGTGTGTGTGGTGTGTGTGTGTGTGTGTGTGTGTGTGTGTGTGTGTGTGTGTGTGTGTGTGTGTGTGTGTGTGTGTGTGTGTGTGTGTGTGTGTGTGTGTGTGTGTGTGTACGTGTGTTTGTGTACGTGTGTTTGTGTACGTGTGTGTGTGTACGTGTGTTTGTGTTTGTACGTGTGTTTGTGTAAGTGTCTTGTGTGTGTGTGTGTAAATAAAATAACCGAGGTTTACATAATTCAAATGAAAACAAAATGAGGAAAGGGAAAATAATAATAATAATAATAATAAAATAATAATAATAATAATAAAATAATAATAATAATAATAAAATAATAATAATAATAATAATAATAATAATAATAATAATAATAATAATAATAATAATAATAATAATAATAATAATAATAAAGGTGAACACAGAATGGAAATTACACCGTGTAGGAGATAAAGAAACACGAAGAGAAAAATGAAATAAAAAACAAAAGAAAGGAATCAAGAGAAGAAAGGGTTAAAAGGAGGAACGGAAAATGGGAAACAAGAAGAAAAAGAAAGAAAAAAGGAAATAAAGAAGAAAATAATGTAGATAAGGAAAAGCAAAATGTTATAAAGAGGAGGAGGAGGAAAAGAAGAGGAAGAGGAAAATAGCAGACGGGTATTACGTGGGTGTGGCTTTATGGCAGGGGGGGAGGGGGATAGGGGGGGAGGGGGAGAGAGGGATAGGGGGTGAGAAGGGGGAGTAAGGAGAGAGAAGTATTATGTGGGTGTGAGAGAGAGAGAGAGAGAGAGAGAGAGAGAGAGAGAGAGAGAGAGAGTAATATGACATGGGTTGTGACCGTACTAACATCTTGGGGCTCACACTACTCACTCATAACATCCCCATCAATGTCTCTCCCTCCTCTAACCCAAACCAAACCTTTACCACTGTCACTTTATGTCACCTTGGCTAGTTCTAATATTCCTAACACACACACACACACATACAAGCAAGTACACACACACACACAAGCAAGTACACATACACACAAGCAAGTACACGCACGCGCAAATGCACATACAAGTAAGCAAGTACACACATACACACGCAAGTACATACACAAACACACACACAAGTAGACACACATGCAAGCAAGTACACACTCACTCTCTCACTCTCTCACACTCTCTCTCTTTTAACGACACCACCCATTACTCCCTCACCTGACATAAGCCCACCACTACCTCCAGTTACCATGAGGGGAGGGGGAGGGGAGGTGAGAGGTAAGTGTTACAGTGAGAGGTAAAGGAGAGTTTTGGAAGTAGGGGGTGAATGTAAAAGGAGGAAAGGGAGGGAAGAAAGTGAGGTTGTCAGGGAGGAAGGGAGGAAGGGAGGAAGGGAGGGAGGGAAGGAGGTAATGTGAGGGAGGGGAGTAAGGATAAAGAAAGCAAGGTAAGGTTGAGGAGAGCAAGGAGGATATGTGAGTAAGTGAAGTAAGGATGAGGGATGGAAGGTGAGGTAAGGATGAGGAAAACATTCGTAAAATACAATAATTATGACACGCATCATTGTTGTGTATATATATAATTTTAGGTTCTTTATTTACCTTTAGTATTCCAAGCCACAACAAGCACTCTGGGGAACGTTGCCGCTAAAGGCCATGAAGTTATTTCATACATGGTGGGATTATTTTGGAGTAAATCATGAAAGAGAACAATGAACAAAAATATCCTACTATAGTTATCCCTGTTAAACGCATCACAGAAAACCTCCAGCCAGAAATTAGATCCATTTTCTTTGGAGTAGTATGGTCGATGTGGACTATTCTAAATAATAAGTATTTTTAAATTATTTTTTATTATTCTCAAATTCCTTTCTGACCAGCATACTTTGGAGGAATCAAGGCACTCCAATGTACCAACAGTGTATTCTCCTCTAAATTAACCTAAATAACAAAACAGAATTAATAAAGAAACAAGGAAACAACAAGAAAAAACAAATATTCTTCCTCTTGCCCCCCAAAGTTTTCATTAATTAAGAACCCAGTGATCTTGTATGAAATTTGGAGGCTTCTGATTCCTCCATACCAGGCCACGAAACAAACGAACTCCTTCTATATAGGTGTGTATGTATGTGTGTGTGTGTGTGTGTGTGTGTGTTTCGTGGCAATATATGAAGGACTCGTTTATCTCCAATTTCTCAGACCACACACACACACACACACAGGGTCCCTTAGAATTCTTACAAAGTTTTTCCATTAACTCTTTACCAACGCTTTTGTTTGTTTTGTTTTTTGTTATGGGGAGATTATCTTTTTTGGTAAATTGGAGGTCTACAAATTCCTCCAAAGTATGCCACGAAAGACGAATAAATAAATACATAAATACATAAATAAATAGATAAAAAGGTGAGTAAACATATAAATAAGTAAAAAGGTAAATAAATAAAAAGATAATGAAATATAAAATAAAATGATCAATAAATCAATCAATAAAAAATAAATAAAAGGATAAACATAAATAAAATAAAGAGTAACTAACACTATAACATTATAAAGGATCAAAGTAAAAGTGGGTTCAAGTACTTCAAGGAGATTCAAGAGTACTGTACATTCAAGTGGCTTCTATTATGAGTTGCTGGTGTGTGTGTGTGTGTGTGTGTCAGGTGAAGAAGTGTGTTTGTGTGTGTGTGTGTGTGTTTGTGTGTGTGAGGTGAAGAAGTGTGTGTGTGTGTTTGTGTGTTGGTCTACAACTACGAGGAAAGAAACTGAAGGAATCACTCTCTCGTACCAGGAAAGTGAGGCAAAGTATGATGGATAAATTTGTAAGGTGCACGAAGCAGGGATGAGGAAGAATGAGGAAGGATATGCAGTTGATGATGTGGGGGGAATTAGTGGTATGTAAGGCAAGTATGAGGAAGGTATGAGGAAGGTATGAGGAAGGTATGAGGAAGGAAAGAGGAAGGAAAGCTGCCTAATTAGGAGACAAATAATTTAGAGACTGAGGCAAATATGACAACTATATGAGAGGTAAGAGAGATATAATAAATTACAGTTATTACCAAAAGTATATAATATTATGAGGCACGATATGAGTAATGTATGAGGATAACAGGAGGCACTGTCATTAGGGAGGGGGAAGGGAGGAGGAAGGGATGGAGAAGGGATGGAGAAGGGAAGGGGAAGGGAAGGGAAGGGAAGGGGAAGGGAGGAGGAAGGGAAGGGGAAGGGAGGAGGAAGGGGGGGTAGCAGTCTAGCAGGGAGAAGGGAGGGGGGGTAGCAGTCTAGCAGGGAGAAGGGAGAGGGGGTAGGGCCTAGCAGGGAGAAGGGGAGGGGGGATAGAGTCGAGCAGGGAGAAGGGGAGGAGGGGGTAGCAGCTTAGAAGGGAAAACCGTGTTCCACTATAAACATCTCCCAGTGTGAAGGAAGAGCAGGAGGAAGAGGAGGAGGAGAAGAGAAAGAGAGGGAATTACATATAACAAAGAACTTACAAACATCAACAAAGAGAGAGAGAGAGAGAGAGAGAGAGAGAGAGAGAGAGAGAGAGAGAGAGAGAGAGTTACAGAAGAAAGAGAGAGAGTATGTTTGTCGTCAACACTGGAAGTCAACACAACACAGTTTACCAAGAGTCCACGTGTACTCTCTCTCTCTCTCTCTCTCTCTCTCTCTCTCTCTCTCTCTCTCTCTCTCTCTCTCTCTCCAAAGAAAGTGGGTTATGGTTAGTGTTTGTGGAGATGACTGACAGCGATGATCAAAACTCCAGAGAGCAAAGGGTTTATTTCAGACCAATACGATTCAAATCCTTCAACAAAATACAGAATAATTAGGGTTTCAAAAATGTTACGTTTCAGGACTCATCTCTAAACTGTTCCAGACGTATGTACAGTTGGCCTCAGGCTATAATTATGAAAAGAGAGTTCATTCATTACTGTGGAAGTATTTCAATGAATGGTCTACCAAGTGACTCAGACTGTGATTAGCAAAACAACAAACCTAATTATAATAATAATAATAATAATAATAAATAAATAAATAATAATAATAATAATAATGTTGTATTGCAGTTACGTATAGTCTTATATTTTCTATAAACAGCTTGTGTACGATTTTTAGTTTAATGTAGCTGATCTGTTTTTGTTTCAAGATATACTTACTTAAATTTTAGACACATGAGCGACGGTCCTCTCTGAATTGCTGACTGCCGGAACTCTTTCATTATTTACTAGACAATTATATGTAACACTGCCCTTGGGTGGGTTGGGTGGGTTGGGTTGGGTTGAGTAGTGCATAACATAACAAGGGGTTGGGATAATTACTCTCACGTTGGAATTGTCCACGTGCAGCTGCTGCCTGAGGGAAGGGGGGAAGATGGAAGGGGAGAATTGGGGAAGGGAAAAATGGAAGGGGAAAGATGGAAAGGGAAATGTAGAGGAGAATGGGGAAGGGAAAAATGGGAGGGGGAGGGAAAAATGGGAGGGGGAGGGAAAAATGGGGGAAGGGGAGAATGGGAAAGGAAAATAATGGTGGAAGAGAGGAAAGAGGGGAGGAATGGGAGAAGGGCAGGGGAAAAGAGTGAGGGGAGAGAAAAAAGAGGGAAGGAGAAGGAGAAAAACGAAAGGGGAAACAGGGCAAGGGGGAAGTGTAAGATTAGTAGCTCCATAATAATTATAATTAACACAACGCTGTATGGGGACATTGAAGTAATTGATTTTATACCTTCCGTCCTCCCAACACTGTTCATGGAGGAGTTATCAGCTTTTGGACAAATTGGGGAGGAGGTGGGAGGGAGGGCTAGTGTTTCTATCAAATAATAATGGTGGTAAAAAAAATAAAAATAAAAAAAAAGTAATTACATAACTTAGAATAGTTTGTGGGAGTCAGTTTTTTATCCAGATTTACCAACACTGAATATATCTCCTCCTTTAAATAAGCATAAACAAAACACCCTCTATTTAATCACCTATTATTACCCCTGTTATCCCTAATCCCTTCACCTTATCACCCCCATCCTCCCTAATCCCTTCGCCTTATCACCCCCATCCTCCCTAATCCCTTCACCTTATCACCCCCATCCTCCCTAACCCCTTCACCCACATATATAAATTATCACCCCTGTCCTCCCTCAATATAACCTACCCCATGTCTACTGTAACCCTATCATTTATTAGTTACCATAAGGAGGGATTGGCTTACCGTCGTCATCATTTCCCTGTATTATTCACACATTAGAGGGGGCCACTGTTGATGTGTGGGGGTCGGGTTGGTGCATGAGTTATACTGACATTACCCATCTACTCGTATGTTGAGATATTATAGTCTGTGTCGTGCCAGTGTATGGAGGAATGCAGGGTAAATGTTTTGGTGGTTTGTAGAATGGGGTTTGTTAGTTTGTAGAATGGGGTTTGTTAGTTTGTAGAATGGGGTTTGTTAGTTTGTAGAATGGGGTTTGTTAGTTAGTAGAATGGGGTTTGTTAGTTTGTAGAATGGGGTTTGGACCTCTGATATATAGTAGGGTTGGAGTGTTTTGATTCCACCAAAGTATACCATAGGAAACAGGACCAGAAGACCAAAAACAAAAATAATGGTGTTGTGTTGCTTGGAATAGTTTGTTGGATGACTCAGTTGCTTCAGAATATACCAACACAAAACTTTTCCCCCTACACAGAGACCACGCACATATGAGTCAGACCCGAACCATGGAGAGAGAAAGTATTACGAGTTGTGCCACAATACGACTCTGGATAATGAATGAACTGTGTCGAGAGTTACGGGAGGCTGGATGAAAGAAGGGGTCCCACTACTTACGACACAATAAATTACCACCATTAAATATATTACGACCCTTGATTTACCTGTGTGTGTGTGTGTGTGTGTGTGTGTGTGTGTGTGTGTGTGTGTGTCAACTTCCCGTCACATTACGACATACGGCCAGACGGATGGGTGGACATACATACATACATACAGTACAGCCATACCATATGCTTCATAAATCAATACACACACACACACATACACGTTGATTACTCTACGTCATGAGATCCTGATACAGACTTTTGGTGGTACTAGGTATAGGTGTATGGTTAGGTCTGTATGTATGTGTATAGGTATGGTTATGATGGTAATGGTGACGACAGCAATGGTGGTAATGGCAGTGTTAATGATGGTGATACATGGTAGTAGCGATGGTAGATGGTAGTGGTGATGGTAGATGATAGTAGTGATGGTAGTGGTGATAATGATGGGTTCGTGTTATGTAATGAGGTAGTCGTTCCTTAAAGGGATACACAAAGAGGTATTGAGAATAACACTATAAGTATCACGTGACGCCCAGGAAGGAAGGAAGGAAGGAAGTAGTGAGGAGGATTGTAATTAAACTGATCAAGAGTTAATGGCTCTGCAGAATGGCAACATGAAGATAGATGGACGCATAAATTACTGATAACAGACGAGAGAGAGAGAGAGAGAGAGAGAGAGAGGTAAATAACCAACCGTTATGAAGAATGCACACACACACACACACACACACACACACACACACACACACACACACACACACACACACACACACTCTAACCAGGCTTTCAAAAAAATCGAGTGAATTATTTTTAACTTGTGCATAAATTATTGAGACCCATGAAGGCACCGTCTGTCTGTTTGTGTGTCTGTGTGTCTGTTTGTGTGTCTGTCGTTGCTTGTCAGTGTGAGGGATGAATAATGAATGAATAAAACCCGGAAGTATAATAATGAATAACACAGGACCTACATTGTAATTTTTCAGCCGTGATTAATGTGATTATAGACAAGAGTAATCTTGGTTGAATTAAATTACGTTAAGTTGCGTTAGGTCAGGTCAGGTCAGGTTAGGTTAGGTCAGGTTAATCTAGTTTTATGTTATGTTAGGTTAGGTTGGGTTAGGTTGGGTGAGGTTAGATGTGTTTTACGACAGGTTAGGTTGGGTGAGGTTAAGTTAATTTTATGTTATGTTATGTTAGGTTAGGTTAAGATAGTTTTAGGTTGGGTGAGGTTAAGTTAGGTTAGGTTAGGTTAGGTTAGGCTAGGCTAGGCTAGGCTAGGCTTGGTTTGGTTAGGTTAGGTTAGGTTAGGTTAGGTAGAGTTGGGTTAGGGTATATACGTTACATTTGTGATAGGTTTGGGTTGTTTATTTGTTTGTTTGTTTGTTTGAAGGGGGGGGGGAATCAAACCGAACAATCTTCCGGAAAACACGAACCGGTCAGCATGGCAATTGCAGACGTCAGCTGATCAATTATTCATTCAGGCCGGATCTAAAGTGTATCCGGACCGCCTCATGCATTTCGGACGGTATTGCGCCCCAAACCCAGATGGACGTACGGACGGATAGACAGACGGATAGATGGATGGACGGATAGACAGACAGATGGATGGATGGATAGACAGACGGATGGATGGATGGACGGATAGACAGATGGATGGATGGATGGATAGACAGACGGATGGATGGATGGATAGACAGACGGAGGGATGGATGGACGGATAGACAGACGGATGAATAGACAGACGGATGGATGAATGGATGGATATAAGATCGTTCTGGTATTATTACATGGATTCATTCAGTCTTAAGTTAGTCGTTCGTTTCAGTAAAAGTGTTCGTTTACTTTTATTATTAATTACACTCACAACCATTTTTCGTTCAGGATTTTGTGTTTGGGAATATTTTGCTTTTACATTGGTTTCTCAAAATAGTCAAATATTGTCCATTATCTGTCTGTGTGTGAGATTTATGGGATCTTTTAATACGGCTTATAATATTACATTGCTATATTCTTTAAACATATATATATCGTTAACCATATATTCTTCGTAACCTTATAATTATTATCTACAAACATAAACAACTTCTGGTGCTTTGATTACGTGATATGGGAGATACAGTGAGAGGGAGATAGAGTGAGAGTGAGATAGAGTGAGATAGAGATAGAGTGAGTGAGAGGGAGATGCAGTGAGATAGAGTGAGAGGGAGATAAAGTGAGAGGGAGATAGAGTGAGAGGGAGATAGAGATAGAGTGAGTGAGAGGGAGATGCAGTGAGAGAGATAGAGTGAGTGAGAGGGAGATGCAGTGAGAGAGATAGAGTGAGTGAGAGAGATAGAGAGAGGGAGATAGATTGAGTGAGAGTGAGAGGGAGATAGATTGAGTGAGAGTGAGAGTGAGATAGATTGAGTGAGAGTGAGATAGAGTGAGAGGAGTGTGCAGTACCTCTCCCTTCTCATAATGATTCCAGTGAGTGTTTTTGTCCGTGACTGTGTAGTGTGAAGTGTAACGCAACACTGACCAACCCACCACCTACACTACACACGTGACTCGTCCACGGCACTGGGGAAGCACACAGGAATGAAGGAAGGAATAATACTGTACAATGAGGAAAGACAAATGAATGAATGAAGGAATAATACTGTATAATGGGAAGGAGAGTAAGCAGAGGAGGGCAAGCAGAGGAGGGGGGCAAGCAGAGGAGGGGGAAAGCAGAGGAGGGGGGGCAAGCAGAGGAGGGGGGGCAAGCAGAGGAGGGGGGCAAGCAGAGGAGGGGGGCAAGCAGAGGAGGGGGCAAGCACAGGAAGCCACATTAACCCAGGCAGTCGGGAAGAACGAGATTTGGAAAGAGAGGATGTGATGGAAGGAAGAAGGACAGTGATAATTATGATGATGGTGATGGTGAGGGTGAGGGTGGTGGTGGTGATTAAAATAGATATAATGACGACAGATGATGATGAATTATGGTGATGATGGTGGTGAGTATGATGACTGAATGATGATGGAATGGAAGGGACAGGAGAGAAGTAAGGAAGACGAATGAAGCGAGTAAGGGAGAGAGGAAAGGAAGAACTGAAAAAAAAGATGAGAAAGAGGAAGCAGATGTCAAGGGAGAATGTGGAAAGAGGAAGAGACAAATGAAATATGAGAAGGCAATGTAGTCAGGAGGAAAAATAAATATAAAATAACACACGAAGAAAAAAAGAAAACAGGAGACAACACGAGAAGGCAATTAAGAGATATATGAGAAACGAAAAAAAAAAGACAAAAAACAAAAATATATATATAGAAAATGAAAGTAATAAAAACAAATATGCAACAGAAGAGAAGAGAAGACAAGCGGATGAAAGAGAAACACGAAAACAAGAAGATTGAAGAGATGATAAAAAGACAATGAGTCACTGCCACTACCACTACCACTACCACCTCTTCCTCCACCACCACCACCACTGCCACCTCTTCCTCCACCTCCACCACCACCACCACTACCACCTCTTCCTCTACATCCACCTCCACCAACATCTCCAAAATCCACTACCTCTACCTCCACCACCATCAACACTACCACTACCACCATCACCATCTATTCCTCCACCATCACTACCACCTCCACAACCACCACTAACACCATCACCAACTCCACCACTGTCACTACCACTACCACCACCATCTCTAAAACACACACACACACACACAAGGTCATCATCAGCAGCGTCACACTTACTTCTTTCTCTCTACGGTACCAACTTTAGGCTATTTTTGATTCCTCCACCCACTGCTACATAACACAACACAACACCTACACATACTAAGGACACCTGTTTCTTGGTCAAGTCTTGGAGGAATCAAAGGGCCCCTATAGATCTGCAATCACTACAGGCAGGCACCATTTCCGTCCACACCGACACATAAATTACTCTCTTTTACCTATTATTATTATTGTTATTATTATCGTTATTGTTATTATTATTACTTTTTTTTTTTTTTTTATTGTTGTTGTTGTTGTTGTTGTCCTCCACCACCATTCTCTCGTAACCAAATTACACCTCACGAAGCCTTACGTAAATGTTAGACACGTATTATATTAAGTTTTTCCCCAAATTTCTTATAATCCTTAGAACCCCATGAGATCCTTAGAACCCTTAGGATATGTATGACCTCTAAATCATATGGTCTTTGTGTTGTACTTAAGGAAATAGTATACTTTTGGTATTTTGGAGTGCCTTGATTCCTCCAAACTATGCCAGAAAACAGGGCTAGATGGACAAATAGAATGTGTGTCCTGTTGCCTGGAATAATATGAAGGAATCACCCCTTTAAATAGTACAACAGCACACCATAAACACTCCTCATCACATCACATCACAAAACCAATCAACACAACAATAGTCAGACATAAATAACACGTAACACAATATCAATACAGCTATCGTTCAGTATGGCTTATAATTATATACTGTAGCTCTCCTATAGTTTCTCTCTTACCTTACCTACATTACACACTGCAACATACTATAGGAGAGGCCTTCCACTTCACCAACAAAAGAGTTTCCCTTTACACTGCAACATAATATACTGCAACATAATAATAATACTTACCTAATGTGGCGTGTTCCTCTCAGCAGTGTGTGTGTGTGTGTGTGTGTGTGTGTGTGTGTGTGTGTGTGTGTGTGTGTGTGTGTGTGTGTGTGTGTGTGTGTGTTGGTGTGTGTGTGTGTGTGTTGGTGTGTGTATGTGTATTTAATGATGTCAACCAACTGGAGTGTTACTGATTTCTCCCAACTTATGCAGGAAACAGACCAACTCAGTTAAAGAATCGTGTTTCCTGGTAAAGTCTGGAGGAATCAAGAGTCTCCAGTTGGCAGAATTCGTCCTCCTGAGTCCTCCTCTCACTCACCTGTAGGAAAAAAAGATAAATATTATTCATGTGTATTATTTACCATACATATTATACAACATTTATACAACGGGAGAAATACAATACCGATACATATACAGTAATGAAGGATTGATTGATTGATATAAGGCACCCAAACAGGAAGGTTATATGGCCACAAGTGCGATAACTACCCCGAGAACGTTAATTCCACACACACACACACACACATACACGCACACATAATTATTCATCAATGCAAAATTAATTCCCGCCTTCGATAATTTCCCCCAGACTTATTAATGTTTACGTTCACAGGGTTCTCAGAAAACAAAGGTTAAGTTTTAGTGAATCCAATATTACACCCACGACCAACACACACTGATGGAATATCAAGTAGTGTTTAGCAGAGGTGGAGGGGAGGTGCATATGTCCCTAGTAGGAGTATGGGGGTAGTAGGGTTGGGGGAGGTTAGGGGTAGGAGTGTGGGGGCAGGAGTCTGGCTGCAGAAGGCTAGGGAAGAGAGGCTGGGAGGAGGAGGCTTGGGGCAGGGGCAGGAGGAGGAGGCTTAGGGCAGGGACAGGGGGCTGGGGGCTGAGTGGCAGGGGGCTGGGGGCTGAGGGACAGGGGGCAGGTATACACTATAAATTATTCCTGGGTAACATCGATCACGGGTTGTGTTGGTGTCACTTGCTTGGAGACCGTCCCCCAACCCAACCCACTCCAACCCTTTCTCCTTACTTCACTTGCTATACTACACTCACTTTTTCTCCTCCTTTGACTTCCTCCTCCACTTCTCCATTTCCCTCTCACCTCCCTTTTCCATCCCACTTATTCCACCTTTTTTGTTCCATCTCATTTCTTCCACATCCTCCTCCTTTTCCACTCATCTGTTCTTAATCTTTCTTCTCCTCCTCCTCTTTCTCCCTCACCTCAGCAAAAGTATTACAGGGATAATAATAGTGTTGGCAAACTTGAAGCAACTGATGCCTCCAAAATTTTCTCGGCAACAGACACCATAATTTTGTGTTCATCTGGTCGTGTTTCCTGGCAGACTTTGGAGGAACCAGTGAGCTTCTAATGTACTACCAAAAGCATACGATCCCCTTGTATCCTTGACGACCGTGGAGTCTTTAGAACTGAATCCTTCTGGCCCTAATGAACCTTGCCCCCCTCAGCCATCCCTCGCTTCCTGTCTTGGCGACCCCTCATTAAAAATTCATTAGCAGACTGTCCGGAAAATTTGGGGAAGCTTCATATAATACGATGTACATTCTGGGTCACGGGGTTTATTGGTGTGTGTGTGTGTGTGTGTGTGTGTGTGTGTGTGTGTGTGTGTGTTTATAGCATGTAATATATATGTGTGTGTATGTGTGTATAGCTAACAGGTAATACAGGAGTGAGTGTGTTCGTTTGTCAAGAGTGACGAAGACAAATGTGTGACAAGCGTGTGAAAAGCGTGTGACAGGCGTGGGAAGTTCAGACTACTGGAGCAAGAGTAACGCGGTATACACAACATGTAAACAGTGGGTTGTTGATGTATTATTTATGAAGTAGATTTTGATATATGGGGTTGACTTTGGCTGTGTTGGGTATCTTTGTCCATAGATTGACACACACACACACACACACTTAAATCTATACCTCACACACACATACATACACACCTAAATCCTGTCCTCGCACACACCCACTCCTAAATCTACCCTCACACACACACACAACACCAAAAATCCTATCCTCTCTCTCATACACACACACACCAAAATCCTATCCTCACAAACACACAACTCCATCTGCAGGCCGTGACAGATGTCCACTCCAGATCTAGTTAGTGAGGGGTGAGGGATGCAGTAGTAGTAGTAGTAGTAATAGTAGTAGTAGTAGCCTATATAGTCCTGTGGGGTGCCAGACAAGAGAGGGACGCCATGACAAGGGAAGGGAAGGGTTCACAGCCACATAAAAGTCCTCAATTGCCACAATATTGAATCTGCATAGTCTAGGTCCCTTCTGGTCTATGTCTGCCATTTATTTTTGAAGGATTTTGACACGCAAACCTTAAAATTATGACTACTTGATTACTGAACTTTTAACAAATAGTTATGTTTTTAACTATCTTATTGTTCAGTTCAGTTCAGTTCTCTTTCAATGAGGTGATAATCAGTAAACATGCTACGGTAAGGAATTGGTTAATATTCTTATTGTTGGATACAAACACAAATATCATGACTCAGATGTTTGGTGATTTACGGCGTGGCTTCGAAATCCCTGGAGTGGAAATGGACTACTTCCCACGACTGTACATGCAGGCAACAGTCACTCTCTGAATATCAAATCACACCAGCTAGGCAGTGAAGGGTGAGAGTTGAGTATAAAGTATTACACTATAGAACTGCTGTACAAATGTAGGTATAAGAGTGACAGACTGGATGACAGGTAGGCAGAACGGCATGTAATAATTTCTCCTCTAATAATGAATACCTGTCCAGTAAAAATGCGAGACACCAGGTGACTGAATTACTGAAACGCAAAATATGACAGACTTTACATGTAGATTAATTTTATCCATTACATTCCCGGTACTCGGCAGAGGGATTTGATACAATTCTCAGCAAAATGAAAAAATATCTATACCGGTATCTATATATATACGAGACGCGGCTTCATCCCTTTCATACGAGTAGGTTAGCGTGGATTCAATAGACCTGCTGAGCTGCATGTGTGTCAGGAGTGTGTGGAGAAATTAATTTAAGGGGGAAGTTTTGTGTTGGTAAACCTGGAGCAACTGAATCTTCCAAACTATTCCAAGTAACAGAACACCATTATAGTTGCTCTTCTGATCCTGTTTTCTAACATATTTTGGAGGAATCAAGCACTCCAATGTACCAAAAAAAGAATTACCACCTTTAAGTGGTGAGGAAACGTTAGGAAGATGAGGAATGGTGAGTGAGGAAGGTTAGGAATGATGAGGAATTTGGGGAATGGTGAGAAAGTGGGGAAGGTGGGGAATGGTGAGAAAGTGGGGAAGGTGGGGAATGGTGGGGAATGGTGAGAAAGTGGGGAAGGTGGGGAATGGTGAGAAAGAGGGGAAGATGGGGAATGGTGAGAAAGAGGGGAAGATGGGGAATGGTGAGAAAGAGGGGAAGATGGGGAATGGTGAGAAAGAGGGAAGATGGGGAATAGTGAGGAATGGTGAGGGAACATACAGTACACAGATGACGACATACCAGACTGTCTTTATAAGCAGAAAGGACCCACTGAGGAGAAAAGAGAAAAGCTATGCATGTGGAGAAAATTAATGGTGGGGTATTTATTTTCCTTTCCCAATATTTCCCTCCACTTTCTCTTTCTCTATAGCTGCTCCCGCTTTCTCTC
>JAWZYT010003812.1:0-2500 GCA_034508575.1 Petrolisthes manimaculis | reverse complement strand
AAATCTTTGGTGGAGGTATGCAATTTCCCCCCAGTGATGTCAAACAGAGAGCCACCCCCCACCCCCACCCCACGTTGTGTGGTATGTGTGCAATATCACCCACACGAGGGAGGAGGGACAGGATGGGGGGGTGGGGGGTGGGGGGGTGGGGGGTGGAGGGGTAAGGGACAGGAGGATGGGGTGGAGGAGGGGAAGAGGGTGGAGGAGGGGGAAGAGGGTGGAGGAGGGGGAGGAGGGTGGAGGAGGAGGGGGTAAGGGACAGGAGGAATATTGGAGTCATTGGGATATCCTCTACGTTAAATGCACATCTATATATTTACACGTGTTTACACATTTACAGCATATGTCTAGCACACACATGAGGACTCACACACATGCACACCAATCATGAACACACACACACACACACACACACACACACACACACACACACACACACAAACTCCTTCTTTCAACTCGGGCGTGGTGTACTCTATCCTGAAGTAATAAAATCTAATTCCAAAACAAGGTAAGGAGATAACAGTAGAATATCTTTGGTTCATGGTGATTAGATGAACAATAATATAGGTGTCCTGTTGCTTATATAGAATTAATAGTGTGGAGAAATAAATGAGTTGCTCCAGATTTACCAACACTACACTTCCCCCTTTAAAAGTTTACCACACCCTCCCAGATACATTACACAAGTCGAGGGAGAGATACATATACACCTCTGTGGTCTCAATGCAGTCTTACCCACTGATATTGTTCTTTTTGTAACACTTACTCTCCATAAAACTAAGTAATGTCTCTCTCTCGTTTCCTCGAT
This sequence comes from Petrolisthes manimaculis, assembly GCA_034508575.1. Classification (NCBI taxonomy): domain Eukaryota; kingdom Metazoa; phylum Arthropoda; class Malacostraca; order Decapoda; family Porcellanidae; genus Petrolisthes; species Petrolisthes manimaculis. The sequence goes on along the minus strand of JAWZYT010003812.1, from coordinate 1,692 downwards.
CCACAGAAAAGTAAATAATCTCTCTCTTTCTCTCTCTCCTCTGTGTCTTTCCTTCTCTGCATCTCTATCTCTATTTCTGTCTGTCTGTCTGTCTGTCTCTACTCTGTCATGGTGTATAAGGCTGACCACGCCCTCACACCTGATATTGCATTAACTAATTTTTTTACTCACTCACTCACTCATTGTCTCTCTCTCTCTCTCTCTCTCTCTCTCTCTCTCTCTCTCTCTCTCTCTCTCTCTCTCTCTCTCTCTCTCTCATACACACACACACACATGACCCAGCTTCCTCACCTGTAACTACCCTTAATTACCCAACACCCATCAACTCCCTAACAGCCCTAACTCCTTCCAATTTAAGTTAAGCTGTTCAGAAGCAGTTGTTGTTGTTGACTCAGAAGATTGTGTGTGTGTGTGTGTGTGTGTGTGTGTGTGTGTGTGTGTGTGTGTGTGTGTGTGTGTGTGTGTGTGTGTGTGTGTGTGTGTGTGTGTGTGTGTGTGTGTGTGTGTGTGTGTGTGTGTGTGTGTGTGTGTGTGTGTGTGTGTGTGTGTGTGTGTGTGTGTGTGTGTGTGTGTGTGTGTGTGTGTGTGTGTGTGTGTGTGTGTGTGTGTGTGTGTGTGTGTGTGTGTGTGTGTGTGTGTGTGTGTGTGTGTGTGTGTGTGTGTGTGTGTGTGTGTGTGTGTGTGTGTGTGTGTGTGTATTGTCTAGGCAAGAAAGTGACACGAATACAGGAGCTGCTGGTAAATCTGGAGTAACTGATTCCTCCAAACTATTCCAAGCAACAGGCCTACATTATTATACAGTTCATCTGGTCCTGTTTCCTGTTATACACACACACACACACATATATATATATATACACACACACACACACACACACACAAAAGCCACAGTATGGAACCTGCTTTAATAACATACGAGTTCACAGAATCCTATAGCCGAGTTTCTTTCCACCTCAACACGACACACCCTATACAGAACAGACCATTTATCTCTCTTTCCCTTTTTCCTTGCCCTCATTTTCCCCTCTTTCCTTGGCCTCCTTTCCCCTTTCTTCCCTTCTTTCTGTAAATCCTTCTCCTCTCTTTATACGCATATATTATTTCATTTTTGCAGCCTCCCCTCTCCCTCACCACTCCATCACTTTTTCCCCTCGTTCTCTCACACATAGCCTATCTCTCACACTTCATCCTATCTTTTATCACATTTTTCTCTCTTCGTTTTACAGGATCTACATTTTGTTTCCCTTTCAATCCTTATTCTATTTTCCTTTGCATTGCCTACTCTCCTCTTCTTTCCTTCACCTTCCTCCCCTCTTTCTTTTCACTCCCCCACATGTTACCCCACTCTTGTGTCTCCTTCCCCTCCTCTTCCCTTTACTCTCCACCTCCCCTCTTTCATATCCCCTTCATTCTGTACCTTTATTTCTCTTTCTTTCCTTTACTCTTTCTTTTATCATCCTCCCTTCGTCCCTCCTAAGGCCCTTTTAATACCCTTCTAGATCTCACTCTTTATTTATCTTCTCTTGCCCTTAATTCCCTCCCACTCTCCTTTCAATTCTTTCTCACATCTCCTTTCTTTTTCACACACAAACACACACCTCTCCCACTCTCCTTTCAATTCTTTCTCACATCTATTTTCTTCTTCGCACACACACACACACACACACACACACACACACACACCACACACAC
>JAWZYT010003811.1:35000-37500 GCA_034508575.1 Petrolisthes manimaculis | reverse complement strand
TATCCACAATATAATAAAACAACAATAGTAATAATAATAATAATAATAATAATGCAAATGGAATATAGGATTTGCGAATGTGTTCGTTGTTGTTGTTGTGTTGGGGTTGGGTTGGTTGAAATCTCGTCAGCTTTGAATCCTCGAAAATATGATAAAACAGCATTAATAATAATAATACAAATGGAATAAATGCAAAAGTAGTGGTGTGTTCCTTGTTGTTGTTGTTGTGTTGGGGTTGGGTTGGTTGAAATCTCGTCAACTTTGAATCCTCCAAAAATATGATAAAAACAACAACAACAATAATAATAATAATAATAATGAAATATATATATGCGAATGTGTTGTTTGGTGTGTTTCTTGGTGTTGTTGTGTTGGTGGGGTTGGTTGAAATCTCGTCAGCTTTGAATCCTCCAAAATATGATAAAAACAAAAACAACAACAACAATAATAATAATAATAATAATAATAATAATAATAATGCAAATGAAATATATATATGCGAATGTGTTGGTTGGTGTGTTCGTTGTTGTTGTTGTTGTGTTGGGTTTGGTTGAAATCTCGTCAGCTTTGAATCCTTGTGGACTTGTGTGGGTCTTTGTGTGTCTGGGAGCGTGGTCGTTTGTGTGGCGTTGTGGCCTATTGGTTTCTGGAGTTTATTTTCCTTGTCCCTTTCTCTGTTGGGTCTCGTACTACTGCTGTGTTTATATGCTCTTGAAGGGGAGGGACGTAGGGAGGGAGGGGGGAATCTCTTGTTGTTGTTGTGTGTGTGTGTGTGTTTGTTTGTTGATTGGATGGTTTGTTTATATGTTCTTGAAAGGGAGGGGGAGGGAGGGAGGGGGACTGTCTTGTTGTTGTTGTTGTTGTTGTTGTTGTTGTTGTGTGTGTGTGTGTGTGTGTGTGTGTGTGTGTGTGTTGTTGTTACTTGTTTGTTTGTTGATTGGATGGTTTGTTTGTTTATTTAGGGGGGAGGAAACAAGATCTCCCTTACTTGTATCATTTGGTTACGTCTGTTTTCTGGCATTGCATGGTTTGGATGTATATATAATAGCCTCTTCAGTTCACCAATAACAGAGTCTTCCTATAACAAGTAATAGTGTCCTGTCATAAATTCAACACTGTACTAGTATTGGCCACAAGAATTCGTACACACACACACACACACACACACACACACACACACACACACACACACACACACACACTGTTATTTTCGAGGGCTTACAACTAGGATGGCCATTTGCAAATTTCCAAAAAGCAGGACATTTTTTTTTTCCGACACTTACAACATATAGAAAATGTAAGACTACGTAACTGCAATACAACATTTATCACTGGGTTTAGTTATTTTGCAGTCACTGAGCGAGTTACTTGGTAGACCATTCATTGCAGTACTTCCATAATAATAACCTCTCTTTCCATATAGTCTGCATGTGTAAGAATTCCTGCTTTCCATTTGGTATAAAATTATCAGATGGTCGAGTTCTATCTGAGATGTCTTTTGTAATCATAGTAAGCAAAACACACAACGTCATGCACTATAGTGATAATTATATATTTTAGATTTCCACACTAAGACCATTAATTAGTAAACAAACAAATATTTATATAGCCACGAGTAATTATTAAACAAACACGAGTTCCAGAGACAATGTACAGTATATACTCCTACTTATTCGCCTCTCTATATATATTTACTTGAAGTGGAGGAATATGTCAACGTGAGTCGGGTGGAGAGCATAATATTATTGGTCTATCCAAACTAGGCCTTTATACGGCTGTGTAATCAACAGTGCACACGAATACCAAACACAAACAAAGTATAGTAAGTATTCTTCGTGCCTCTAGCCTAGTCGAGTCGTGAAGTGGAGCAATACGTCAGTGTGGGTTTGGGGGCGAGGTAGTATCTTCAAGTCCCTCTCTAATCTCAAGGATCCAGAGGGCTTCACGCCGCAACAAACTTAGACTGCCGATTTCAGTGCCAGCGGGGGCCAACCAACCAACCAGGGCAGGCAAGCAACTTTGGAGAGCCCTCACTCGAGCCCCCAGGGAGATTACCGGGGATCAGGGAGACCTCACAAGGGACGAATACCTTAGTGTGGCCATTAGCAGCCTTGGTTGGTGGAGAAGAGGAGAGAGAAAGTGCTGAGTGGCTGACTGACTGACTGGAAGGGAGGATGGATGGATGGATGGATGGAAAGATGTGGGGGACGTGTCTGCCTCTCTCTTTCTCTCTCTCTCTCTCTCTCTCTCTCTCTCTCTCTCTCTCTCTCTCTCTCTCTCTCTCTCTCTCTCTCTCTCTCTCTCTCTCTCTCTCTCTCTCTCTCTCTCTCTCTCTCTCTCTCTCTCTCTCTCTCTCTCTCTCTCTGTGCCTGTTGCTAAGTGCTCCCTTCATACTTATCGTTGCAGGACAATAAGGATGTGTCAAAGTTGGGTCATGTTTATGCAAGTGGTCGCTCATTTAAGGGGAGAGTATACTTTTGATAGATTGGAGCACCTTGAA
>JAWZYT010003811.1:25000-27500 GCA_034508575.1 Petrolisthes manimaculis | reverse complement strand
CCAGTTGTACCTTTATTTATTTCATCTGTTACTTTTTGTTCTTACTGTTTCACCTCTCTCTTTCTCTCTCTCTCTTTCTCGCACAGATACATACTCTCTCTCTCTCTCTCAGACACACATACTGTCTCTCACACAGACACATACTCGCTCTCTCTCTCTCTCTCTCTCTACTTCTACTTTGCTATCCTTATCTATCACTGGGGAGAAATTCATTCTCTACCAGTAACCTTCTAATCAGATCACCCCGTGTGGACCGTAAGGTCTGTTGTGGTCTGTGATTCTATGTAACTCTATGTAACTCTCTCTCTCTCTCAGAGACACATACTCGCTCTCTCTCTCTCTCTCTCTCTCTCTCTCTCTCTCTCGTGACTCAGGCTTCAATTCACTTCACAGAAATTATAGCCCAGTAGAGCCATGTGAGGCTTGTTCATCGCAATGGCCTTGGTGCATCCTTCCCTGTATACCCTCACTCATCACTTATCTCTTCCTTCCCCTTCTCACCCCTCTCTCTTCTCCCCTCATGACCCCTCTCCCCTCCATGACCCCTCTCCCCTCCATGACTCACAATCCTCCCCCCACTCCCCTCTCCCCTCCATAACTCACAATTCTCCACCCCACCCTCCTCCCCCTCCACCTCTCCCAATGACTTATAATCCTCTCCCGTCCCCCACTCCTTCCCCTCTCCCCCTTCCACCCCCCCTCTCTCCCCCCTTCCACCCCCCTCCACCCCACTGCCTTCTCCCTCCCACCCCACCCCCCACTGCCCACTCCCCCACTGCCTGTACACTGTACTCTTTTTATCTTTCCCTCCATCGTGCAAATAAATCAGTACCACATCAAAATATAATCATACAACAACAACACCTTACGTCAACACAACAACCCCCTGAATTATTATTATTATTATTATTATTATTATTATTATTATGAGGTGTTGCAAAATCATACACGTGTTGTTCTTTATGACCAAGATATTTATTTTACTACGATGGAAGGAGGAAAGTGTCGGTGGATATTATTTTGATTGTGACTATAATCTTCTATATCTATGTATAATTCCTGCATACACTCTCTGTATAAAATTATATACCGTATATGTACCGTATATACTTTATCCAGCCAATGCATTTTTTTCATTTTTGTGTGTGTTAGGAATAAGCATGCAGATAATATTAATGACTCTAGTTTATCCAGGCACCGAAACAGTAAAGAACGTGAAATGAACGGATGGTTATAAACGGCGCCAATTAACTTAATCGGGCCATTCGTCCTTTTAACGATTTTGTGATGCATAAATTTTGCACAAATATCTGCTGCAGGCGGTTTTGCTATTTACAATTATTTACAACATAGATGATGATGATGATGTTATTGTTGTTGTTATTATTGTTGTTGTTGTTGATAAAGTTCCTCAAGCTATCTGACTGAGAAGCCCCAATGTTTTTGTTGATATTGTTGTTATTGTTGTTGTTATAATTTCATGACATCAAAAGCAATGACAAGAGGTTATTAAATCCCAACGGTTGGTTTATAGTGAAGTGGAATCAATGTACAGTTACAGACATAAGAAGCAGACACACCTGAAACGAGGGGGCCACTCATTGAGCATAGGATATAGGATGAGACTCTGTGTGTGTGTGTGTGTGTGTGTGTGTGATTTTGTGTGTTTGTGTGTTTGTGTGTATTGGTGAATGTGTGTGTATGTATAATTCTGTGTGTGTAATTCTGTCTCTCTGTGTGTGTGTGTGTGTGTGTATTGGTGAATGTGTGTGTATGTATAATTCTGTGTGTGTTTGTGTGTTTGTGTGTGTGTGTGTGTGATTCTGTGTCTGTGTGTGTGTGTGTTTGTGTGTGTGTGTGTGATTCTGTGTGTGTAATTCTGTCTCTCTCTGTGTGTGTGTGTGTATTGGTGAATGTGTGTGTATGATGATAAATGAAGACTGAAAGATGGAGTTGAATGAAGAGTGAATGACTGGAAAGTGAAGTTGAATGAAGAGTGGAAAACTGGAATGTGAATTTGAGTGAAGAACAGAAGACTGGAAAATGACGAAGTAAGTGAGGAACAGAGAGAGAGAGGACTGGAAAGTGAGTGAAGCTGAGACTGGAAGATGAGATTAAGTGAGGAACAGAAGACTGGAAGCTGAATGAGGCTGAGACTGGAATATGACGAAGTAAGTAAGAAACAGAGGACTGGAAAGTGGGTGAGGCTGAGACTGGAAGATGAAGTTGAGTGAGGAACAGAGAGAGAGAGGACTGGAAGCTGGAATGGGAGGGGAGGGAGGGGACGACTTGGGAGTAATGAGACTTGTCAGATCGATGGAAGGACGAGCAAGAACCGACACCCAGGAGGAGGAGGAGGAGGAGGAGAAAGATGAGGAATAGGAGAAGGAAGATGAGGAGAAAGGGGAGGAGGTGGAGGAAGATGAAAGAAGGGAGGAGGAGGAGGAGGAGAAGAAATGGGAGGTGGTGGAGGAGAAGGAGGAGGAGGTGGTGGAGGGGA
>JAWZYT010003811.1:10000-20000 GCA_034508575.1 Petrolisthes manimaculis | reverse complement strand
AAAGGAAGAGGAAGGACTTAAAATGAGAAAAAAAGGACTTAAAGATGGAGGAAGGACTAAAATGGAGGAAAGGGAGGACTTAAAATGAGAAAGAGGGGGACTTAAAAGGAGAGATAGAAGGACTTAAAGGAAGAAAAAGGACTTAACAGATGGAGGAAGGACTTAAAGGAAGAAAAAGGACTTAAAGATGGAAGAAAAAGGACTTAACAGATGGAGGAAGGACTTAAAATGAGAAAGAGGTGGACTTAAAAGGAGAGATAGAAGGACTTAAAGGAAGAAAAAGGACTTAACAGATGGAGAAAGGACTTGAAAGATTAAAGGTGGACTTAAAAGGAGAGATAGGACTTAAAGGAAGAAAAAGGACTTAAAAGGAGAGGTGGAAGGACTTAAAGGAAGAAAAAGGACTTAATAGATGGAGGAAGGACTTAAAGGAAGAAAAAGGACTTAAAAGGAGAGGTGGAAGGACTTAAAGGAAGAAAAAGGACTTAACAGAAGGGAAGGGAGGACACTAAAATGGAGGATAGCTTTTTACCCTATTGCTGAAGAAGGGAGGAGGAAGGGAAGGATAATCTCATCTGGAAAAAGTTAAGAGAGAGAGAGAGAGAGAGAGAGAGAGAGAGAGAGAGAGAGAGAGAGAGAGAGAGAGAGAGTGTAGGGAGAGAGTGAGAGTGCGTGTGTGTGTGTGTGTGTAGTCAAAAAGTCAGTCCAAGCTATTATTATTGTTATTAATATTATTGTTATTATTATTATTATTATTATTATTATTGTTGTTGTTATTGTCATTATTATTATTAAAAATATTATTATTATTATTATTATTGTTAAAAATATTATTATTATTATTATTGTTAAAATTATTATTATTATTATTGTTAAAATTATTATTATTATTATTATTATTATTATTATTATTATTGTTATTATTATTATTATTATTATTATTATTATTTTTATTATTATTATTATTATTATTATTATTATTATTATTATTATTATTATATTTATTATATTTATTTATATATTTACCGTTTCATTTAATTTCAGTTTGACTGGATTTATTGTTTGCTTTTATTTTTTACTGTCTTGTAACTATTTTATTTTCACTGTTTCATTTCAATTTCAATTTGATTAAACTTATTGTTTGCTTTATTTTATTTTTATTTTTATTTTTACTGTTTTGTAACTTGCTTTAGTTTTACTGTTTCATTTTAACTTCAGTTTAATTAAATTTATTATTTGCTTTTTTTTTTTTTTTTACAATTTTCTAATTTTACAGAGATTTTTATTGTTTCATTATAATTTTACTGTGTTTCTATTTTTTACAGTTTTCTAAATTTGCTGAAGGTTTCACTATGTCATTCCATTTTTCAGTTTGATTTTATATACTGTTGTCTTTTTCATATATATATTTTTACTTTGTTGGGAGTTTTACTGTTCATTAAATATCAATTTGATTTTGGTTTACGGTTTCTTTGGTTTGGTCTACTGATTAATTTTGTTTTTTTTACTGTTTTAATTCTGTTTTATTGTATGCTTTTGTAAGTACTATTTGCTCATGGTTTTTGTTTGACTTTGTTTTATTTTTTTATTTTTTACAGCTTGAATTCGGTTCTTGCTATTTGCTTTGTTTGTAGTTGAATTTCAGTTCTTGCTATTTGTTTTTTGTAGTTAGATTTCCTTTGATACAACTGTAGGATTATATTGAAACTTTGCACTAGGTCAGGATGAATTTTACAACATTATTTTATATGCCTGCCATGGAGCTCCTGCTCGGCAGACTGTATTTGCTTAAATATGATTATTCTTATGTACAGTTTATTGTATTTTCCAATATAAGCAATAAACATTACTTACTTACTTACTTACTTACTTACTTACTTACTTACTTACTATTTGTTCAGTCTGCCCTTGAATACACACTCACTGATACACACACACTGATACACACACACTGATACATACACACTGATACACACACACTGATACACACACACTGATAAAATTAATTATTCCCTGTATTAATAGTACATAAAGAAGATTAAAATTATAATCTGTTGACATGAAGAACTGAGAAAATTAATTATTCCTTGTACTATAGATAAAAATAATAATAATGATAATATGTTGACTTGAGGAACAAATAAAAAAATTCTTCCCTGTACTGTAGATAAAAAAGAAAATAATAATAATAATAATAATAATAATAATGTGTTGACACGAAGGGAATCCTCATTAGGTAAACAAGTCGTCACCATTAGCGACTATGATGACTATATGTTATAATCCAGGTGTGTGTGTGTATGTGTGTGTGTGTCTGTGTGTGTGTGTGTGTGTGTACGTTATAATGCAGTGAGGGAAGCTGTGTGTGTTGTGTGGTTGTGTTGAAGGCCAATTAGTATGTGTGTGTGTGTGTGTGTGTGTGTGTGTGTGTGGGAGGAGAGGTGACGTCAGGAGTAGTAGGAAGAGGTGAGTGGGAGGTGAGTGAGGTGGAGTAGGATGAGTGAGAGGTGAGGTGAGGTGGAGGAAGTGGAGTGGGAGGTGGAGTAGGAAGAGTGGGAGGTGAGTGAGGATGAGGAAGAGTGAGAGGTGAGGTGAGGTGGAGTGGGAAGAGTGAGGAGTATGAAGGAGAATGAAGAATGGTAGGAGAATGAGAGGAAATGGGAAGGAGGAGGTGAATGCGAGGGAGTAGAAATGGGAAGTGAGAGAAAGGAGAAGAAATAGAAAGAGTAATTAGAGAAAGATGAGAATGAGTACGAGGTGAATGGGAAGGAGCAAGGATGAATGAATAAGGAGGCAAGTCAAAGAGAGAGGGGATGAGAGAGAGAGAGAGAGAGAGAGAGAGAGAGAGAGAGAGAGAGAGAGAGAGAGAGAGTGGCTGAGAGAGAGGGGATGAGAGAGAGTGGCTGAGAGAGAGGGGATGAGAGAGAGTGGCTGAGAGAGAGAGGATGAGAGAGAGAGAGAGAGAGAGAGGGGGGGGGATGAGAGAGAGGGGATGAGAGAGAGAAAATGAGAGAGTGGCTAAGAGAGAGGGGATGAGAGAGAGAGAGAGAGGATAAGAGAGAGAGAGGGGGGCTGATGTACCTGAATTTCCAAGTTAAGACAGTTTAATAGTTTGGAGAAGTAAGTCCCACACAGCTCTTATTACTGAAGATGCTGCTGCAACTACCAACACATCAACCAGTATATGTGTGTGTATTTAATCCATCTCCATCCCTCCCTAAGTCAGCTTGAGAATGAGTTTACCTGCTCTCCATCTGTAATGTACCCTATCTCATCCTAGTATACACACATCCCCTGTCGTCGAATACTTACTAAGATGCTGTACCTCTTTCTGTTTTCCCCCTGTAATGTAATCTATCTCGTCCTATACACACACATCCCCTGTCGATTCACACGCACACACACTCGCACTCACACACTCACACACACACACACACACACACACACACACACACACACACACACACACACACACACACACACACGCACACACACACACACACACGTTCCCTAAAAAGAAAAAGAACATCCTAAAGCAGTAACAGAAGTCGAGGCTAAAAACACTGAAATCTGAGCAAGAAAATCGAGGTGGTTTGTTATTCAAGGTTTTACTCAGTGTAATGTAGGGAAGGAAGGTGGAGGAGGAGGAGAGGAAGGAGGAGAGGGAGAGAGAAGGAGGTGAGAGGGAGAGGGGGAGGTAGAGGAGGGGAGAGGGAGAAGAGGGGGAGGAGGTGGAGAGAGGGAGAAGAGGAGGTGGAGGAGGGATGTGAAGAGGAGGTAAAATCTTAGAGGCTAAATAACCTAGATAATGGTTAGTGGAGGGTAGTGGAGAGGATGGAGGAGGAGGTGGAGGAGAGAGAGGGAGGGAGGGAGGGAGGGAAGTGGGGAGGAGAGAGAGGGGAGGAGAGACTGAAGAGGGGAGAGAGATGGGAGGAGAGAGTGAGAGGAAGGAGAGTGGAGAATGAGGGAGAGAGAGAGGGAGAGGGAGAGACTGAAGGAGGGATAGGGAGAAGGAGAAACTGAAGATGGGAGAGAGGGAGAGAGGGGAAGGAGAGATGGAAGGAGACGGAGAGGGGAATAAGGCAGGCAGCAAGTAGTTCCCGAGTTTAAAGTTGAAAGTGGAGATTCCCGAGTTAGTAAATTAGTTCACCGAGTCTGTATTTGCCAGAGCACTTGGCTGATTTTCCTCGTCCAGATTGTTTTTTTACCTTGCGTTTCCTCGAAGCTTAAGGGACCTGTGTTGTGGTCAGAAAATTGGAGGTAAACGAGTCCTTCAAATATGGCTACGAAACACACACACACACACAAACATTATCCACGAAACTCACACACACCTAGCCTATAAGGAAGGACACACACACACAAACACACACACATACACACACACACACACACACACACACAAACACACACACACACACAAATACAAACACACACACACACACACACACACACACACACACACACACACACACACACACACACACACACACACACACACACACACACACACACACACACACACACACACACACACACACACACACAACACAAACACAAACACAAACACAAACACAAACACAAACACAAACACAAACAAACACAAACATACACAAACACAAACACAAACACAAACACACACACCTATAAGGAAGGAGCTTGTTTCGTGGCATAGTCAGGAGGAATCAGAAGTCTCCAAATTTCCTACACAATCATAGGGTTAATAATCCAGTCAAGTTGATGTGAGGTTGTTTTCCAAATAACCTAATAAATAAAGCTCAAGTGTACAGTTGCCAAAAAAGGTATTGCGACAACTATTGATACAACATTAAATATATTAATGTCCATAGTTGTTTGTAGGGATTATAAGTATGTATTACAGAAGGATATGTATATTTCCTTCTGTTATACATGCTATATTATAAGTATGTATTACAGAAGGGTATGTATATTTCCTTCTGTTATACATGCTATATTATAAGTATGTATTACAGAAGGATATGTATATTTTCTTCTGTTATACATGCTATATTATAAGTATGTATTACAGAAGGATATGTATATTTCCTTCTGTTATACATGCTATATTATAAGTATGTATTACAGAAGGATATGTATATTTCCTTCTGTTATACATGCTATATTATAAGTATGTATTACAGAAGGATATGTATATTTTCTTCTGTTATACATGCTATATTATAAGTATGTATTACAGAAGGATATGTATATTTCCTTCTGTTATACATGCTATATTATAAGTATGTATTACAGAAGGATATGTATATTTCCTTCTGTTATACATGCTATATTATAAGTATGTATTACAGAAGGATATGTATATTTCCTTCTGTTATACATGTTATATTATAAGTATGTATTACAGAAGGATATGTATATTTCCTTCTGTTATACATGCTTATAGTCCCTACAAATAGTTGTGGATATTACTATGGTTAAAGTATCATCAAGATTTGTCGCAATACCTTTTTTGGCAACTGTACATAAGCATCACTACTGCATCAACACTCTCTCTATATATATATGAAGGAAACTTAATTAGCCTTGTTTTGTCAGAATATAATTAATGGCGTTTGACACTCACAACGCGACGAAAAAAATACCTAATCTGTGTTTATGCATTAAGAGAACAGTACACGTTTGATATATTGGGAGTTCCTTGATTCCTACAAAGTATGTCAGGAAACAGGACCAGGTTAAAAAAAAATAATGGTGACCTGTTGCTTGGAATAGTTTGGATGAATTATAGTTACTCCATATTTACCACCACTGTATTACACTCTTAATTAGTACTGTATCTCTTAATTAATGTACTTAAATATGTATCTCTGTCAGACTTTTCTCGTGTGTGTCTGTCTGTCTGTCTGCCTGCCTGTCTGTCTCTGTCTATATCTTTTTACATTATGTACAGTAGGCCTCATAATATTTAAATTTCTGTATGTATGTCAGACCTTTCTCGTGTATGTCTCTCTGTACTTGTTTACATTAGCAGAATTGGATACAGACACGTTGCTTCTTCCGGCACGAGGCAATGTTTGAGGCTCAAATATTGGTTTTCCAGCAATGTTGTTGGTGCGGCCAGCCAGTGGATGTAATGGCTCCAGGGAACACACCTAAACCTAACCTAACCTAACCTAACCTAACCTAACCTAACCTAAACCTAACCTGGCCTTACCTAACTTAACCTAACCTAACCTAACCTAACCTAACCTAACCTAACCTAACCTAACCTAAACCTAACCTAACCTAACCTAACCTAACCTAACCTAACCTAACCTAAACCTAACCTAACCTAACCTAACCTAACCTAACCTAACCTAACCTAACCTAACCTAACCTAACCTAACCTAACCTAACCTAACCTGGCCTGATCTAACCTGGGCTGATCTAACTTAAGGGACCCTGTGTTGTAGTCAGAAAATTGGAGGTTAGTGAGTCCTTCAAGCATTGCCATGAAACACCATCTACATTGAAGGAGCTTGTTTCGTGGCATAGTCTGGAGAAATCAGAAGCCTCCAATTTTTATACACGATCACAGGGTCCTTAACTACCTAACCTAACCTAACCTAAACCTAACCTGGCCTAACCTGACCTGACTGGATCTAACCCAATCTAATTTAACCTAATCTATTCTTTTCTATTCTATTCTATTCTATTCTAACCTAACCAATTATAGCGACCTTCCTAGCATGGGAAGCCCTCTCTCCCCAAAATCGGGGCAGAGAACAGGACCAGAATAGCAAAACTAATGGTGTTCTGTTGTTGCTTGGAATAATTTGGAAGATACAGTTGCTCCAGATTTACCAACACAAAATTTTCCCCCTTAAGGAATGATTCTACATTAGCGTTTTGGTCATTTCCAGAAACTCATTATTTTTTTTTATTTTTTTATTTTTTTTTATTTTTTTTTAAGTAAAGATACATCCATTGATAGTCTGTGTGTGTTTGTACAGTCACAATGAAATATCCACCGACACTTTCCTTCCATCGTGTAAATAAATCAGTATCATATCAAAATATAATCATACAACAACAACACCTTACGTCAACTCAACAACCCCCTCAATTATTATTATTATGAGGTGTTGCAAAATCATACACGTGTTGTTTTTATATTACCAAGATATTTACTACGATGAAAGGAGGAAAGTGTGGGTGGATATTTGATTTTGATTTTACGTTATTATGAGGTGCTGCAAAATCATACACGTATTGTTTTTTATTACCAAGATATTTAACACGATGGAAGATATTTGATTGTGGCTGTATCAAATATAAAACCCTCTGTGTGTGTGAATTAATTTTTCTCTTCTGCCTAAACTCGATAATCACCGGTTGGAATGTCAGCAAGTGAAAACAAAAGAGAGAAAAAATATCACCTATAATAATAATAATAATAATAATAATAATAATCCCGAGCAGGTTGTAATAATATAAATTTTGCTTCTCTTTGAATTAGTTAGCCATAATCACAGAGGTCAGGATTAAACTTAAAAGGGGTTGAAATTAGTTGATCTGACTGTTTTGGGTGTAATGGAAGATTTTAATTCCTCCAAACTATGCCAGGAAACAGAAATGAAAACATGGGATCTGTTTTCTTGCATTAAGATGGTAGGGCCTACCCTAATTTATTTTTTGGTACATTGGAGTGCCTTGATTCCTCCAAAGTATACTAGGAAACAACAGGACCAGAGGAGCAGCAAAAATAATGGTGTTCTGTTGTTGCCTGGAATAGTTTGGAGGATTCAGTTGCTCCAGATTTCCAGATGAGCAAAAATAATGGTTTTCTGTTGTTGTTGCATGGAATAGTTTGGAGGATTCAGTGTTGTTGCATGGAATTATTTGGAGGATTCAGTTGCTCCAGATTTAACCAACACAAAACTTACCCCTTTTCTTAAACCTGACATATCCTAGTCTCCAATTTACTCACACCAAATGCGTCCCTTTTAATTTGATTGTAAATGCTGGGAGTCAGGAGTTTTCTACATGCTAAGCCCTGCCTGCCTGGTGGATAGAAAATGGGAAGAATCAGAAGGGGAACAAATTGGAATTTACTTTGGCAGCGGGCCAGACAAAGTGAGAGAGAGAGAGAGAGAGAGAGAGAGAGAGAGAGAGGGGGGGGGGGGGAGGGAGTGTTGGGGAAGTGTATATGTGTGTGTGAGAGAGAGGGAGAGAGAGAGAGCATGGGGATGTGTGTGTGTGTGTGTGTGAGAGAGAGAGACAGATGGGAAGGGAGAGAGGGAGTATTGAAGGAAGTGTGTGTGTGTGTGTGTGAGAGAGAGAGAGAGAGAGAGAGAGAGAGAAAAGGGAGTAGCCTATTCTGGAGAGGATTTAGGAGTAGGAGTGTAGGAGAGATAGTGGGAAGGAAGTTTTGGGTAGTGAATGTGTGTGTGTGTGTGTGTGTGAGAGAGAGAGAAAGAGAGGATATAATATGTTTGAGAGGGGGGGGGGAGAGTTTGTGTGGAGGAATGTGGAAGTAAGGTGGAGCAGGGTGAAATGTGGAGGAAGAATTATTATGAGTGGATGTAAGGGAATGCTGGAAGATGGAGGAGGAAGGAAGAAGGAAGGAAGGAAGGAAGGAGAGAGAGAGGAGGAAGGAAGAAGGAAGGAGAAGAGAGGAAGGAGGGAATAAAGGAGGTAGAGGAGGAGGAAGGAATGAGAACTAAATGAGAGGAGAAAGAAAGGAGGGAAGGAAGGAAGGAAGGATTGAGAGGAGGAGGAGGAGGAAGAAGGAATGAGATGCCAAATGAAGGTGGTAAGTGAGAAGGAAGGAAGGAAGGAAGGATAGAGAGAGGAGGAAGGAAGGAGGGAGAGGAGGAGGAGGAGGAGGAGGAAGGAATGAGAAGCCAAATGAAGGTGGTAAGTGAGAAGGAAGGAAGGAAGGAAGGATAGAGAGAGGAGGAAGGAATGAGAACTAAAAGAGAGGAGAAAGGAAGAAGAGAAAGGAATGAGAACTAAAATGAAGGTGGTAAGAGAAGAGGAAGTGGAAAGAGAAGAGGAAGGAAGGAAGGAAGGAGAGGAAGGGTGAGAAGAGCAGATGTCAGGAGGTGCAAGAAATGGGAGGGAAAGTAAATGAAGGAAGGAATATTATATTATATTATATTATATTATATTATATTATATTATATATTATATTATATTATTATATTATGTATTATGTATTTGGTGTAAAATGCTTGTACCTCACAGCTATAGATAGCTGTAGCCTTAACCCTACAGCTTTAGCTGTTGAAACCCTGTAATGATAATGTTTAAAAAAAAAAGAAAAAAAAAAAAAAGAAAGAGAAAGTCAGTGTGTGAGAGAGTAAGTCAGTGTGTGAGTGAGCAAATAGAAAAGAAAGAGAGGAAGAAAAAGGAAAGAGTAAAAGTTTAGGAGAGGCAAAGAAAAAAAAAGAAAGAAAGAAAGTAAGTAATGATGTGGAGAGAGAAAGAGAAAAGGTGAAACTGGAAGAAGGAACACTTAACTCACTGGAAACTGGAATAAGAAACCTGGAAAAGACGAAAGGAAGAGAGAGAGAGAGAGAGAGAGAGAGAGAGAGAGAGAGAGAGAGAGAGAGAGAGAGAGAGAGAGTGGAAAATAGAGAGAGAGGGAGAATGGAGGTAAAGGAGGCAAAAGAGAGATAAATAGATAGATAGATAGAGACAGAGAGAGAGACAGAGAACTTAATGCTAGAAAGTGAAGGAGAATAGAAATAATAAGAAGAGAGGAAGGGAAGAGAAAGGAAGGAAGAGAGATGGAAGGAAAAAAGGGATTAGGGAGAAGGAATGGCTGGAGGGAAAATACTGGAGAGGGAAATACTGGGGAGGGAAGGGAGGAGAGTACTTTAGTAGGGAGGAAAGCTGGTACGAGGAATTGGAGGTGACGGGAAGGGTGTGTGAGAGAGAGAGAGAGTGAGAGAGAGAGAAAGAGAGAGAGAGAGAGAGAGAGGGCTGGAAGTAGGCCTGTGTACCCTATGTATATATGTGTGTGTGTGAATGT
>JAWZYT010003811.1:2500-5000 GCA_034508575.1 Petrolisthes manimaculis | reverse complement strand
ATACCGGTACATAATTTTTGTCGGGAAAGATGCTAAGGTGTTATAATTTTTTTTTTATTATGACAAAAATAGTATTACAAAGAGTTTAAAAATTTTATGACAAAAAAGAGAATTGCAGTGATTTTGACTTAATATTTTCAAACGAGACCATTTTACGGGAAAGATGTTAAGATTTCATAGGACAAAATTAGAATTATAGTGATTTTGACTTAAATATTATTGAACAAAATCATGATACGGGAAAGTTATAATATTTTTACTTGCACAACTTCACTCTAAAGATGAGATGAAATTTTGAAAGACGTAAAAAAATTCTTGGTTTTGAGTTTTGCTGCCGATAGAAGAGTGCCCCCCCCCCCAAGCCTGTCCCCCTACTCCCGCACCCCCCAACCCCCCCAAAGCCTGTCCCTTACTCCCCCTCAAGCCTGTTCCCTACTCCCGCACCCCACTAAACCCCCCCAAAGCCTGTCCCCCTACTCCCGCACCTCACTAAACCCCCCCAAAGCCTGTCCCCCTATTCCCGCACCCCCTTAATATTTATGGTAATTTATTGAGTGTCGGTTGCTCCAAATTATTCCAGAAAACAGATTCCCTGAATATAGTTGCTGTTTCGTGGCACAGTTTGGAGTATTCAGAAATATAATCTCCTAAGTAAATGGTTCTGACGTATATATATACTCCGTTGAACTCCCCTCGTTGCATATTGGTACACACACATATACACACACACACATACATACTTACATACTTATATACATACATACATACATACATACATACATACATATATACATACATACATACATACATACATACATACATACATACATACATACATAGCCTACACACACACATAGAGCCTATACACTCTCTCTCTCTTTCTCTCTCTCTCTCTCTCTACACACACACACACACACACACATTCCCAGTAGTATATAAAAAAGGCAGAAGGGTGGAAATAAGCAGGCAAAATATCCCTAAATCTGCCTCAGTGGGGATTCAAAGTTGGCAACGCTGGTACGTCTCTCAGATATGGATTTGCCTACTACTCCAATACCCAATGCAGGAGTGAGGAGAAGATGGTGGTGGTGGGGGAAGGGGGAGGAGGGGGAAGGGGAAGGGGGAAGGGGAAGAGAAGATGTTGTTGGTGGTGGAGGGGGACGTGGAGAAGATGGTGGTGTGGTAGTGGTGGTAGTGGTGGTGGTAGTACTGGTGGTGGTAGTGTTGGTAGTGGTAGTGAGGATTGAGGTTGTGGTAGTATTGAGAAAAGGATAGTGGTAGTTGTGGGGTTGGTGGTAGTGCTGGTGGTGGTAGTGAGGATTGTGGTGGTGGTGGTTATATGGTGTTGGTTGTGGTGGTGATAGAGATATTTGTAATTAGAGGAAGCTATGGTGGTGGTAGTGTTGTTGTTGTGTTGGTGGTAGTGGTGAGGGTATAGTGGCGGTACGAATATTGGTAGTACAAGTGTTGGTGATGGTGCAAAAAATAGTGAGGATAGTTTAGTAGTTGTGGTGGTGGTGGTGGTGGTGGTGGAAGAGAAGTTTGAAAGTTTAGATCACACTGCAAATCGTCGTAATATTGGTAGTAGTGGTAGTGTGGTGTGATGGTGGTAGTGGTGGTAGTGTGGTGTGATGGTGGTAGTGTGGTGTGATGGTGGTATTGGTGGTATGTTTTGGTGTGGTGTGGTAAAATATTTCAAGTGATTTTAGTAGTGATGATGATATATTTTTGGTGTGGTGTAAAGAGATGGTGTTGATTTATTAATTTTAGTGTGGTGTAAGCATTGACAAGTGGTATAGTATGTAAGGGTGTTGGTGATAATTTTTCCGTATTCAGCAAAACACACAAACAAAATTAATAATAATACAGTGTAAGCCAGACTAATCGAACCGAAGAATAAAAGCATAATAATAATAGCCCCCTCCCCGATGCCATGGAGAACGTCGTTGAAATTCAGAAACGGGGAAGACAGGCCATAAATACCGTGTGTGTGTGTGTGTGTGTGTGTGTATGTGTGTGTGTGTGGAGGAGAGGGGCGAGGGAGAGAGGGGGTGGGAGAGAGGGGGAGAGAGAGAGTGTGTGTGTGTATGGTGTGTGTAAAGTAAAGTATAGTGTGTGTTTGTGTGTGTGAGAGAGAGAGAGAGAGAGAGAGAGAGAGAGAGAGAGAGAGAGACCAGACAATACCCGCTTTAGCCAGAAAAGGGAAGGAACGGAGGCCTGGTATAGATAACGTCAGCGGAATAAAAGGTATATAACTGTTGGGTTGTAAATCTGTCTTGTGAATTATCGGTAGTGTCCTGAGGTTTAGGAATAGCAATGAATGGGTGGAGAGAGAGAGAGAGAGAGAGAGAGAGAGAGAGAGAGGAGAGAGAGAGAGAGAGAGAGAGAGAGAGAGAGAGAGAGAGAGAGAGAGAGAGAGAGAGAGAGAGAGAGAGAGAGAGAGAGAGAGAGAGAGAGAGAGAGAGTAAAAGAGAGGGGTATGCATGGGGGGGGGGAGAGG
>JAWZYT010003810.1:60000-63909 GCA_034508575.1 Petrolisthes manimaculis | reverse complement strand
ATAGGTAGGCATTTAGGTAGGTATTTAGGTAGGTAGGTAGGTAGGTAAGTAGGAAGGGAGGAAAGAAGAGAGGGTAGAGAGAAGGAAGAGGAAAACCAAAGGAAACTAGATAGGGTAAGGAGGAAGGGGAGAGAGGGCAAGAAGGAGAGAAAAGTCAAAAGGAGGGTATAGGGAAGGAGGGAGGGAGAGAGGAAGTAAAAAAATGGGTATGAACTGAGAGAGTGAGGTAGGGAGGGAGGGATGGAGAGAGGAAGTAAAAAAAAGGATATGAACTGAGAGAGTGAGGTAGTGAGGGAGGGAGGGAGTGAAGGAAGGCGATGCATCTGGATAATGAGGGAGTAATGAGTGAGTATGGCAACAAACACAACCAACTTGTGGTCATCAGTCTGCCTCACGTCTCTTCTCCCCCCTCCGACTCTTGGTTTTTGTCTCCTGCTATTTGTCTTTCCATTCTCTTTATTTCCCGACGTTCTGGTTCTCCGCTGCTGCTGAGTATTTGTGTCTGTGTCTGGTGGTGCAAGGGAGGTATATCTCGGTACAACATTTACCTCTATTTTACGTCGATAATTGTTTTTTTTTTTAGAATAGTATGTGCTTGCTATGTATCTTCAGTTTTTGCTGGTACCTCCCTTCATTCCTCTAAAGTCGAGTTGCTTGGGAATAAGAGGAAGTTTTATTGTGAGTGATCAGTGGAGAAGGTTAATAATTATGGGGTAGTGTAATGCCAGCCTTAGTATTTCATTATTTCGTTACCGTATCATGAAGGTCAGAGAGTATACGGGAATGGACTAAAGGAAAAGAAATAGTTATATAAAAGAAATGGAAGAACTCGGAGCCAAAGGAAAAAAGTGGTTGAAACATTTTCTTTCTTTTGCATCCACCTTTTTATATTATTGCCGTACCTACATTAACCTCTTCATATTAATAGCGGCAATGTTTTGATAACGTTAACACCCATGACAGTGAACTGGTAGAAAGGGTCGGCATGAAATCTAGACTCATTGCAGAACAGAACTCCAAATGTTAGCTAGCGGTCAACAGGTTTAATTAAGTCTCTCTATACAAACAGCAAACCTTCCAACCTAATTTTACGTCAACAAAGCCTGATAAAACCTCTCGATAAAAGCTCCCGAGAAAAGTCCACTAAAAAGCTCCCGAGAAAAGCGCAACAACAGCACTCGGGTATTATTAACGATTTACTTGGCAGCGGGTGGTGTATCGTCAGTCCAGTAGGGGGCATCAGAGCGGGTGGAGTAAACAACGGGAGTAACAAGAGAGAATTGGTGACCATTTAAGGGACCCTGTGATGTAGTCAGAAAATTGGAGGTAAATGAGTCCTTCAAATATTGCCACGAAACACCATCTATATAGAAAGAACCCGTTTCGTGGCATAGTAAGGAGGAATCAGAAGCCACCATTCTCAAACACGATCACAGGGGCCTTAAAAGTTTTCGACACGCGATACTCACTGGAAAATTCTGATGTACTTACAGGAAAACTTTACACTGAGGTTTAGTATTTTTTAGGTGAGGCTGGTGATGAATTTCGACCACAAAATAATACAGTTCTGTCTATAAACCAACTCTTTTTTTTACATAACATAGAGTAAAGTAAACGAGTTCTTGTATTCCTCACAATTGTTTTTATTTCATCGGTGTTGAAATTCCTGGATGCGGGACTTTTACAGTTACAAGAATGAAAATGATATTACCCTGAGTATTGAAGAATGAGATAATTTTGTATGATATGAGATACACATGATAACAAACTAATAATAATAATAATAATAATAAGCTAAACATATTGAGAATATTTTATGCATAGTGACTTTATGGAATAGGCCTAACACTATCTCAAAATACGACTTAGATTCAATTTGTGAAAAATATTGATCGAGAAGCACAGAAGTGAGGAAAAGAGAGAATGAGAGACATAAGAAAAGAGGAACAGAAGAGAAATTAGCATGCAGAGAGATAAGAGAGAGAGAGAGAGAGAGAGAGAGAGAGAGGAGAGAGAGAGAGAGAGAGAGAGAGAGAGAGAGAGAGAGAGAGGAGAGAGAGAGAGAGAGAGAGAGAGAGAGAGAGAGAGAGAGAGAGAGAGAGAGAGAGAGAGAGAGAGAGAGAGAGAGAGAGGAGAGAGAGAGAGAGAGAGAGAGAGAGAGAGAGAGAGAGAGAGAGAGAGAGAGAGAGAGAGGAGAGAGAGAGAGAGAGACAGACAGAGAGAGAGAGAGATGGGAAAGAAAAGAGAGAGGGAAATCCAGTACTCGAAGGCTCCATTTTTCCTTCCCTGCTCATAAGGATTACCAAGTCAGAAGTGGATTAATATTCATGACGTGGGATGTACGTAGGTCATTTGAATACCTGGGTAGCCCGTGGGAGGTGTCGCTGGCTGGTCGCTTCACCCCCTTCTCTCTCTCACCGCCTCTCTCTCTCACTCTCTCTCTCTCTCTCTCTCTCTCTCTCTCTCTCTCTCTCTCTCTCTGTGAGTGTGTGGGTGTCTGTCTGTCTGTCTGTCTGTCTGTCTATCTCTCTGTCTCTCTCTCTTTCTCTCTCTCTCTCTCTGTATATGTGTGTGTGTATGTGTGTTCTCTTCGCTCAGCCATGTCCTCTCCTAAGGGATCCTCTCTAATGTCCTTCTCACACACTCACGGTTTTCATCTCGAAGTCGCTACTAATAGAGTACGTAACCCCCCCCCCCCCTCCCCCCACCATTGACGACTTTGTTATTGGTAAGTTGTAACACACTAAAGGATATCCATGCCAGCTTTACCACATCCTGACCCACCCTACATTGCTCACCCTACCCTGCCTCATCCTGCTTTTTATTCACTCCACTCTGCCCCATCTAACTATGCTCACCCCACCTTGCGTTTTCACCCCACCCTGCCCCACACTGCTTTTTTAACTCCACCCTGCCCCACCCTGCTTTTTTCGCCCCACTCTGCTTTTTTTTTACCCCAACCGGCCCCACCCTGCTTTTTTTTTTACCCCGCCCTGCCCCTCACTGCTTCTTTCACTCCACCCTCTGCCCCTTCCCTCCTTCTCTGGCTCTACACCCTTCCAACCCATCACACTTAACGCTACACCTACTTCTGATTATCCACACTCCCTCCCCATTCCAAAACTACAATCTATCTATACATTTTACAGTCATGTCTCCAGTCAATACAACCACAACCACTTATCTACCTACCTACCTATCTACCTGCGTCCTACCCCATCCCCTAACCATCTACACCCAACTAACAACCACAACTTCCTATCTATCTACCTATCTATCTACCTGCGTCCCACCCCATCCCCTAACCATCTACACCCAACCACACCCACCTATAAATACCCCAAGCCTCACCCACCAACCTGCAGTAAACCCCACCACACCCACTCACCAACGAACTCATAACACCCCACACCCCGTCACATTCCCAATGCCGTCACGACACTCACTCTATCTTTCTCTCTCAAGGCTGACATTTACCTGCTCCTGCTCCTGCTCCTCCACCACCTCCTCCTCCTCCTCCTCTCCTCCTCCTCCTCCTCCTCCTCCTCCTCCTCCTCCTCCTAGTCCCACTGAGATCAACAAGCCACAGCATCAACAAAAAAATTCTTGGGTCAACTTTAAAATCCAATTCAAGGAATATTTTCTTTCTGGATATTTATGGTGAGAAAATCTTTTCACCGGAGAGCCAGTTCCTTTCACGGCTGATTGTCTCACTGATTATTTGAATGATATTCACAGAAACACCAAAGGCAACTTTCGACTTGAATGACAGGCTGCAGGAGGAGTCAGATGAGTGATAGTAAACTTTGAAGGAAGACGAAGAGAATATGGACTGAAAAAGAGCAAAACAAGTTGATATTCGATTTTTTTTTTAAACAATAATTATAGCACTAAAATATTACCTGATAG
>JAWZYT010003810.1:0-55000 GCA_034508575.1 Petrolisthes manimaculis | reverse complement strand
GTATTAAAACTCGAGCACGCACATGGACACCCAGCCGATATTGATCATTTAGTAAAGCATGCAGGAACAAACAGATAATGAAAACTTATAAACTTATTAACTGATAATGAAAACTTACAATAAATGAACCATGCAGCAAATACCGAAAATCTATATAGCTAGTATAAGCACCACACATACACACACACACTATTACTATTACACACACACACACACACACACAATCTCTCTTTCTCTCTCTCTCTCTCACACACACACACACACACTGTACACTGAAGATGCGTGTGTGAGGGTACTTTAGGTGCTTCATAATGGGGTCCCGTCCAGTCACAGTGGCAACAATCACACACTGGGAAGAAAATGGTGCCGGTATATCCTTTCTTCTCTACATAATTACCGAGCAAGTCTCAATAGTGTATTCCCCAAGTGTGGTCGGGTTCAGACAGAAGCCCCATTACTGAGATATCCCTGCTTGTTTTTTTTTATTGCTTTTAAGGCTAATAGTTCTTTGTAGCAGTTTTGTAAATGTATCTAACATAGGCAATGTAAGGTAGGTGAAAAATAGGCCTATTTGACCTATGGCAACGATGGTCCTTCGATTTCGTACATTTGTTCAAGTTTTATTTTATTACGTCCATTATTTTTCTTATGGGTAAAGCAGCAACAATGGTTATGTATGAAAATATGAAGAACAAATCATTAGTCTATATCAATATGTTTTAAATTAAAATGGAACGAAGTGAAAGGAATAACTTAGCCAAAATAACTAACATAAGAAATAATGTTGCTCAAGTTAATAGACGATGTAGCCTATATACAGTACAACACGAGTGAAAGGAACCGATATGGCGAAAAGCCGAATAATTCTCCTGTGGCGTCTTGTTTACATCCCGTCAGTAATTGGCACGTACGTCCTTGGCAGTCACAGGGTAAACACTCCCACTGGCTGGAGGCGCTAATGGTGGGTCCACAATTGTCATCCCCACCACCACCACCACCACCACTCTTGTTAATGCCACCCTCACCACTAATACCTCTCTCCATCACCACCTCCACCACCACCACCACCACCACCACTGTTGTTAATGCCACCCTCACCACTAATACCTCTCTCCATCACCACCTCCACCACCACCAGTGTGTTGATGGTACTGTGGCCACTACCATCACTTTGATACTACAATAACATCATTACTGTATACTAGTGTTATTATCACTACCACCACCACAACCACCATCACTTTATCCCTACCATCCCTCTGAGACCACCAACTATTTCTATTGACTAAACTATTACTATGCCACTCCTGTATCTAGACTGTCAGTCATTGCCATTATAAAAACATAATTTACAACCTTGTATTAAACGATTTGAATTCTAAGTAAAAAACAAAACACTTAGCAGTCTTTCTGATTCGTACACTTACAAAATTAGAATTAGGATTGGCTGGTGTGGGAGAGGTTTCACTGTGGACTGTATAGTGGAAGTAAATCCCCACCTCGACACCAGCTGCCTACCTGCCACCCCTCACCCCTTGTTGAACCACAAGCCAACCACCACCATGCAAGGTATATATCATTAGACATCACAACATTAATCAGTAACGTATTGATGGTTACCCTCTGATATTCTTTACTCTGTATTTATCACAGTGGGTGGCCAGCCTTCAACCCTATGCATCCATCCTAGCATTAACCAGCCATTCAGCCAGCAAACGATCCATTTGACCTCGATAACAAACTATAGATCACCAAGTCTGCTTCGTGTAAGACAATTTTCATACCAAGGAATTTCAACATCAATCAACGTAAACTAGATATGGTGTAGTTATAGCGAATATATATTGGTTTGACATCCATCATCGTGTAGCTCAGTGGTGTATGAGAACTAGACTTACAGTGACAGGTAGCGGGATGGACATCGTTTACTACACGAAGGAATATTTAGATAGAATAGGTTGTTTATATGTAGCTATAATAGCGATAGTCATACCAGGACATATTAAGTTAGGGTTGTTGTTGTTGTTGTTGAAGTTCCTCAAGCTGTCTGTCCTAGCAGCCCCGAGCTCTTGAGGAAGGCTATGGCACGGATCGGGCTTTCCCACAGTGCCTTCACGGAGTGTATGTTATGTTGTTGGCGAGTGTGGTTGTGTGTATTGCAGTCTTCAATAATATGTTTGATGGTATGGGGTGCTGTGTTGCATCCTGGACAGGTATCTGCAGTGGTTTCATCCAGTCTCTTCTGATATGTCATAAGGGCTGGGTGGTGGCCACATCGTAGCCTGGTCAGGTTTAAGTTAGGGTAGGAGGGTATACTGTATAATATACCGCATGCATCTATAGTTATATCAGAAATATTTTGGCTAGGATATGGAGGTATATGTATGTTTTCACAGTGATATTAAGTTAGGTTAGGTTATAGTGCAGGTTAGGGTTAAAACATATATAATAATCAAGTCACGCTGTGGTAAACATACAAAGAGGACAACTCCGAACCACCAAACAATCAACCACACCCACCACCAAACTACCATACCGTCCAATAAGCCAGCAAAATAATTATGTTAACAACCTTATCAACCAACTGACTGTACAACCACCAGTCAATCAATAAATAAATCGATCACCAACCAACCAACCAACCAACCAACCAACCAATCAACCAACCAACCAACTAACCAATCAGTGAAGAAATCAATCATTTAACTAACCAACTAACCAACCAACCACACATCCAATAATCCAACCAATCAACCAACCAACCAACCAACCAACCAACTAACCAACCAACCAACCAACCAACTAACCAACCAACCAACCAACCAACCAACCAACTAACCAACCAATCAACCAACCAACCAACTAACCAACCAACCCACCACAACTGAGGGAGCGCAAGAGACCGAAGGCCAGGGCAGGTGTAATTACGCTGACGGGCTAATTACAGGTGTTTCCCGAAGGCACACAGGTAGGCTAATTACAGGTGTGTTAGGCAAGTCTCTCCCTTTCCCCCCTCCCTTGTGCTTTGCGACTCCCTGCCTTGCTTACGATAACTTGCCTTACTTTACCTTACACACACGCACACACGCACGCTCTCTCTCTCATAAGCACAGACACACCACCACACACTCCACTCCACTCACTCACATACGTACATAATCCCACGTACGCAAATAAACACACATACACACACACACACACACACACACACACACACACACACACACACACACACACACACACACACACACACACACACACACACACACACACACACACACACACACACACACACACACACACACACACACACACACACACTTGCCACATATATTCGCATCCTACTCATTCTCCACTCACAAATAGGCATGAAATAATATGTCCATACTCACATCTATGCTACAAGGAAAAGAAAGTGAAGAAGATACATGGTTGAAATAAAACACACGTAAGGTAACCCTGATATAAATAATACCAAGAGAAACACAATCAAAGCGCCTCTACCTTGAGAAGTAATTTATTTTTATTCACTGTTCATTTTTTTTTTTTTGGTAAATTGGAAGGGTACTAAAACCTCTTATACAGTAACTACGGTATACCAGAACACAAATACGCCCTCACTGGTACTAATAATAGGGATTGGTTTCGTGGCATAGTTTGGAGGAATCAGAGACCTTCAAATTCACCAACAAAAGATTAAAAAAAAAAAAAAAAGATCTCCCCTTATGCTTTCTATGAACTTCCAATCGATGGTATAGTAACTTCTTCTCAAACTTTCCCTCCTTAAGGACCCTGTGATCGTGTTCGAGAATTGGAGGCTTCTTCTGATTCCTCCTAACTATACCACGAAACAAACACCTTCAATGTTGGTGGAGTTTCGTGGCAATATTTGAAGGACTCATTCACCTCCAATTTCCATTATTTATACCGTATTTCCTTCCCCCTTTCATTTTCTATTTATTTATTTATTTATCTATTTATCTATCTATCTATCCGTCTATCAATCTACTTATCTATCTATCTATCCGTCTATCTACCTATCTGTCTATTCATCTATCTATCTATCTATCTATCTATCTATCTATCTATCTATCTATCCCTGTCATACTCATCTCTCTCCCACTTTCCCTTAACCAAATTTTTTATCTCACCATTCCCCCCACCTATTTTCTACCTCTCCTTCGCCACTCTACCTTTACCCTCATCCCCATTCTCCTCCTCCTCTTCCTCCTCCTCCTTCTCTTCCTCCTCCTCCTCCTCCTCCTCCTCCTCCTCCTCCTCTTTTCCTAATCACTATAACTGCAGACTTTCTCCCTTGCCCCTTCCTTCTCCACGGCCCTTCACTCAAATCACTCCCCTCCCCTAATTCCTTCTTCTCCCTCCCTCATTTTCATTATCCACGCCTGTCCCTTTCTCTACCTCTCTTCTGCTCTCTCTCTCTCTCAGACAGACAGACAGACAGACAGACAGACAGACAGACAGACAGACAGACAGACAGACAGACAGACAGACAGACTCACTCACTCACTCACTCACCAACTCACTCTCTCTCTCTCTCTCTCTCTCTCTCTCTCTCTCTCTCTCTCTCTCTCTCTCTCTCTTTCCTTTTAGCTCTATTTTTCTTTTTTATTGGCTTCCGTGGCTGTCAGAGGAGTCACGTGATCCGTTTCTTTGGAGTGTGAGCGTCAGGTTATTTTTACGTTTTTTGTCTTATTCCTAATTTCTTGGACGTCAAATTTGCCTCTGGTAATTTTCCTAATATCAGTCATTAACAACCTTGATTCCAGCTACAGAAATTTTGCTTTACACAAACTCTTCTACATTTCTTTAACATAATCTTCCTCATCTTACATCATGTTGTTCTTTTTTCTTAATTTGTACGATATCGTTATTTTATCATAATTCTTGAAATATTCTCCATATTCTCTCGTCTAGAACAATATTCGCTATATATTACAATAACAGACGCTTAATCTGCTTATCCAAATTATCTCAACCAGGATCATCTCTTTTTGCATGACATTCCGTACAGACTTTCATATCTGATTAAATATTCACTATATCTTATTTTTAATCACAAAACTAAAAATATTTTGCTTACCTTTAAATATTTGTCCTTATCTAATTTAATACAAAATGAATCCTTGTAACATAATGAATCTTTAACATCATCTACTTAATTAACACATCAGCTAATGTACTTTATCCTAAATAAAAATATTGTATACAGTAAAAACACTACGCAGATATACTTTCATTTTGTACTAACAGAAAGGATTATTAT
This sequence comes from Petrolisthes manimaculis, assembly GCA_034508575.1. Lineage (NCBI taxonomy): Eukaryota > Metazoa > Arthropoda > Malacostraca > Decapoda > Porcellanidae > Petrolisthes > Petrolisthes manimaculis. The sequence goes on along the minus strand of JAWZYT010003810.1, from coordinate 49,716 downwards.
GTGTAAATAAAATATGGCTTGACGAGACCGCAGACTTTATTCGCATTATTTTACCCTTTGAATTCAATTACTGATCCGGGATAAATTATATATACTCGAATAAGTTGACTTGACTGAAGACTTAATACATCTTATCTAACTACCCATAATACACTTTCCTGATGATCGATATACGGTTTAACGAGACCGATTTTTTATTTTTTATAACATCTAACCAGTACCCATACTCTCGTTACTTAAAATATACTCCACGCAACTTACCTTTTAAGGACCCTGTGATCGTGTAAGATAATTGGAGACTTCTGATTCCTCCTGACTATACCACGAAACAAGCTCCTTCCATATAGGTGGTGTTTCGTGGCAATATTTGAAGGACTCTTTTACCTCCAATTTTCCGACTATATCACAGGGGCCATTAATTCACCTTTACCCATAATTATTACCTTTGATTTATAGACTCGCCGTACTTTTATATCTACTACTTTCCTACACATATATCCTTCCATTTTCCTCTGATAAATTCAATCTCTTTTTATTCCTCTTCTTCCTTCATTCTCTACTTTCCAACATCTCCCTCACTTCCCCCCTTGATTCTACCCATACCCCCACACTCCCACTTTCTCCTCCTTCTCACTCCTACCCACACCACTTCCCACTCGCTACCCCACAATCTAGTTATACTTATTATTTTTTTTCTTTACGTAAACTTTAGCGCCACAACTTTAAATGCTTAATTATTACAGGTTGAAAGTTGGGAAGTAAATTTAAAACTGATGGGACAAGGGTTACGTACGTCAAGGGATTGCCAGTCTTCTCTTACAAGTCATTTATTTTCCTTATCTCATCTATTTTTTATTTTCGCTTCTTCATCTTTCCTTTCCTCTTCCCGTGTTTTATTTTCGTTTAACCCCTTCCGTCTGTTATTATCCAGTCCCTTGTAAACTCATTTCTGATTCGCTCGTCTCCATAACAACACTTCCTTTCTCCTACTCATTGCCACTCCTCCATTCACACACCTCTGCCTCTCCTCTCACTCCAGCCTCTGCCCTTCAGCCCATCCCTTTCATCGTCAATGTACTACTTCTCCCCCTCGTTTCCTGTTTCACATCCTTTCAGTGACTTTGTTGGTGGTCAGTGTCCTGTGTAATATTCTTCACCCTTTGCAATCAGGCAGAAAAATCAGAGAAAACCCAGTGTAGATAACCCTCGTCCCCTACAGAATCACACACACGGGTATTTGCTACATTCCATTGCTACATACAACGCACGATATCGTAATGCATTTTAATACCTTCTCTTTATTACACTACATCCTCCTCCCTCTCTCTCTCAACCCTTTCCTTCCTCGTCTTCATCGTTTTCTCTTCCTTTCCCCATTCTCTACCTTCACTCATGTATCTTCGCATTTTTCCCCCATCACACTACTTCCACTTTCTTTCCCCTCTCCACCGCATTCCTCCCTCCTCCGCCATCTCCTGCTCCTAACCACCTCTTTCCTCCTCCATCCACAAAATAATATACCACTTTAATTCCTCCTCCCTCTCCTTCTCAACTCTCCACACCCGCCCCATCCTCACTGTCCTGATTTCAGTTTGTGCAAGTACAGAGCGTCTTGGCCTGCGGCTTTAAGTATCCAGGGAGCGCATTCGTAAAAGATCTCTAGCCATTTTTAATTTCTGTCTTGAATCAACTTTGGTTTGTTGCCCAAGTCTCTCGAGGACGGATGGCTTACATGTGATACAAACTCTTTCGTACACGTTCAGCCTAAGCCTCAGTCTCTTAGGTATCCCACAGCAGGCTCTCATATCGACTGATGCAATCCAACACCACACAGTTTTATGTATTTTTAGGGAATATAAAGCAATGGAGAACTGCAGCACTGAGGTATAAATTGTAGTATGACTAGGTTGGTAGATAGATGAAAGAAGATCTCCCTAAGCTTGACAGATACTATAGGGACGAAGGAGAAGGTGACACAGAAGGTGACACAGAGATGGGACAGCAAGCACGAAGGAGATAGCAAGAATACGGGTTATTCGCGTGAGTGAGGGTCGTCTTTTACTCATTTCTACACTAGTACCGTACACACACACACACACACACACTCACTCATACCCCCCCCCCCCGCACACACAACACACTCATCCCCCCCCCCCCCCCGCACACACTCACACACTCACACACACACACATCCATACCCCCCCACACATACACAATCGTCTTATTAATCCTGTCACTAACATAACTTCAACACCCGCCACCAACACCCACACCTCACCTCACTTGGGCTGACATGGGTCGTATACACACACAAAACACTTGAGAGGGAAGCGTAGGAGTAAAGGAGTCCACTCTACCCTTGAGCAGCTAAGACAACACTCGAGTCATACTTTAAACAACACTCGTGTCTCCCTCCAGGGTTAGGGCAACATTTCACCTCTCACCTACCTCTTCACTTCTTCCCCCCCTTCCTCCTCCTCCTTCTCCTCCTCCTCCTCCTCCTCCCCCTCCTCCTCCTCCTCCTCCTCCTCCTCCTCCTCCTCCCCTCCCTTCCTTCCCCGCATCTGGCTGCGTGTCTCTGCCTTGCTTACCCCCACCCTCCACCCCACCCCAATCCCACCCTTCGTTTCTCACCCCGTTTACCCACTCCTCTCCCACCCACTCTCTCTCTCTCTCTCTCTCTCTCTCTCTCTCTCTCTCTCTCTCTCTCTCTCTCTCTCTCTCTCTCTCTCTCTCTCTCTTACTCAGACATACCTTCCTCTTTCTCATTCTATCACTTCCACATCTCGTTTCACATCACTTTTCCCTCTTACTCCTTTCATCTTAGCTACGTTCCTCTCCTCTCACCTTTAGTTATCCCTCTCATTTATCATTTCCTTTCCTCAATAAATTCGAAGTTTTGTATTTGTACTGTACGTCTGTTTCTGTTTGTTGACATGATGTTCTTTCCCTCTCACTTCTTCCTCTCCCGCACACTTATGACTCTCTCCTTCCCTCCACACTCATCACAGCACGGCGTACAAGCCCTCAGAAGGAAGGAAGGAAGGAAGAAAGAAAGGGAGGAATCCAATCTTGAAATTCGGAGCGGGAGTCGTCTGAATAATTAAAAATACAAACACGACGAATAATAGCGGCCGCTTTGCCACCAGACGTAATGAAACGCTCAAATATTAGTCTTGTGAGCTCCGAGGTGGTAGTGGTGGATGTGTCCGGGGTGGTGGTGGGGGGGAGGGGAGAGGTGGCAAGAAGTGAGAGAAGAAGGGAGATGGGGAGGAAAGAGGAGTGGGGAGATAGGGAAAGGAGAGGAGATATGGAAGGGAAAGTGAAAGGAGTGAAACAAGGGGGAGTTGGGGAAGTGTGGGTTGGAAGAGAGATGGGGATGAGGAGGGGAGAGGTAAGGGAAGGGGGAGAGGTAAGGGAAGAGGGAGGTATGTGGAAAGGGGGAGAGGTGTGGGAAGGAGGCAGGGGTGTGAATGTAGGAAATGGGTCAGGTGGTGGAGAGAGGAGGGGGACACAGTGATGGGGGCGGGGAAGGGGGTAAGGGAGGGAAGAATGACGAACATCTTCCAACATATGGATGAGGTTCTCATAGAAAAGGATAAAAATCTGCACAACACTGATGACAAATGTTATAAACTAGCTTCTATTATTCAACAAATGTGACTTTCCACCTACAGCTCCAGTCAACCTGCCAGTGTCATACAGTCAGCTCGCCTCACCTGCCTGCCAACCCGACTCATTACTCGTCGCCAGCCAGCCTCGCCACTTACAGTTCTAACTAGCTTGCCCGCCGGCAACTTCCACTCCATTCCCTCTCTCAGCAATGCCACTCTTGGGTTGGGTAGTTCATGTTGGAGAGTGGTCAAGCGGGAAAAAGAGAGGAAAGGAATATATAAACTGACTGAGATTTCTCTGATTATCTGAGACTGAAGAAACAACATGAATACGGAAGTTCGGTAAACATTGCTATTCGAGTCGCTCAATAAACGACAACAGTCTCTTTGGCCTTAAGGACCAGCAATATTTCTAAAGCTTACTTCCATATATTATATACTGGCAGTTAAAAGATTTACTATTTCAGTTTTTCTGTTTCAGTACTGTACTCTGCATGTGTACTTTTCCCAACTACGTAAATAGTCAGACGTTTAACAGATATAATATCCCCCACAGTGCTCAGTAGTTATGCCTGTGGTCACGTAGGAGTCAAAGGGTGGGGACACGAGGTAGAGGAGAGGTGGGAGTAATGAAGGAAAAGTAGAGGTGTGGACGTAAGGCCGGGAAAGAGGTAGGAGAGGACAGACAATGGTGTGATTAGAATGGGAGAGGTGAGATGAAGTGGGAGACACTGGGTATGGACCAACTGATGCAAGACAGGGTTCAGGAGAGCCTTGAGATAGGACGAAGGGGCAGGACACCGAGATAGGAGAGGGGAGAGCAGGAGAGAAAGTCGGGAGAGAGGGGAAATAAGAGTTGGAGGAGGGGGGGGGGGAATGGGGATAAACTTAAGAAGGCAAACATGATTTTTCTGTCAAGTATGTTTAAGCTTCCACGAACAGCGTACTACAGAATATACTATAATCTTATCTTGTCACGATGGAGAAAACTGCTGAATATACTTCGTAGCGTCATAACAGCAAGGGTATGTGAGCAATGTACCGTGTCTTACTTACTGTAGCATGAGGCGTGTTATGTATATAATTTGAGACATTCGTTACAGTCTCATTTTAATTTTGCATTCCCTTAAGGTCGAGGATATAAATCTGTTCCACTTGAGGTATTGTACAAGTCATGGCCAAATTTTAGAATCAGCAAACCATCCTTGCACATCACCAAACACAGAAAATAAAAATAAGACGAATATTTTTCCGATTTAAGTAATATAAGGCAGCTATGTCGTGTAGTACTTACTGAATTTAGGGAAGGACACTCTACCCCAGCAACCATTTGTTTTGTTTGGTACAGTACAATGACGAGACTTATTAGAATCCTATCCAACTTCTATAGTGTGAGGCGAGAACACGTCCACTGCAGTAACTCGGTGACCCTGAATTAATTGGAAAGATAATTCGTGTTGTAGGTACTCGTAATTACTGAAACTCCTTCATGCCATTATTAGATGAAGCGATGCCTGCCTGGATACTGACAGTGGACCGGATGCTGCACCTCTCTTGGTAATCGTGTTCTCGGAATCTCTTACCCTGACCGTTCTTAAATATGCAAGCATTTCACTTAATTTCTCATTTCCGTTACTAAGTGCACAGATGCATTACACCTTCTGTCTGTGTTGCTGTCGGAGAAACACACTATTCCAGTATAGCCGAGGTCGTGTCGTTCGTTCCCTGACATAGTTTTTGAGGAATATATAACTTCAAATGGGCCGACTAGATTATTATAGTCCACCAAGTTAAAGGATTGTGTGACCGTGTGTGTGACTTGGAGGAGGCTTCTGATTTCTCCTGAATCTGCCGCGAAACAAACTTCTTCAATATAAGAGGCGTTTCTGGGCAATATTTGAAGGCCTCAATAATCTCCAATTTTCTGACTACATCACAACTTCTTCAAACACTAAAAGCATCTCTCCATCCAAGAGCGAAAAATTCTCTCGCTCACCTGAAAAATGTGGGTACGTACCTGACAGCACCAGGAAATACGCTTAGAAATTTCGAGAAAAATAATCTTTCTATAACCTTAGCCAATAATCACTTCTTGGTAAAAGTATATAGCCAGTACGTTCGAATCAAGCCTCGTAATTCCTTGATATCGAAGAAAAGGCCAGTTGTAAAGAATATCAGAGCAATAATCAGTTGTTAGGGAAGTTTATTAATGTTTATTCTCAACCTGCACGCCTCTCCTACCGGTTGCCAAAAATACATACAGTAAGGAATCTCTTATTAGTATTTATTTGGCCCCGCCATGGCACTGCCTACCTCAAAAATATCGTATGTGAGTCCGATATCTGATTTTAAGACTACAGATTCGCGATGTTGTTATTCACACTGTAAAATTTATGTAATTATTATGAAGCTGGAATAAGTAACGCATGAAATCAATTGGCATCATACTTCTTTTTAAATAGATCATAGAAAAAACAAAACCCACCAATCTACCAACAGTACTCTCCTCGCAAGGTTTACCTAACACAGTATCTATCTGGTACTCACAATATGCTATGAAAAAAAACAAATAAATAACCGCGATTTAGTTACAGACCAAAGAGAATAATTATCATTGTGGGAATACTGATCATGCCTATAAGACTAAACTTTAAAGGCAAGTCACTCTCAGCATCCATACCATACTGTGTGAAGGTAATGTTAGCAGGGACTTTGTCTGTTTAGGTGTATAGTGGAAGTTCATAAGCCACTCTTGGTAGCACTATGTCAATTCGGCAGGCAGGCAGGCAGGCAGGCAGGGTCAACAACAACAAAAATAACACATAACTTCGGTTTGTTGTCCAATTGTAGTTTCAGTTAGACTTGTAACTGGATTTGGACGAGATACTATGATTTGGAAACTATGTGAGTTTTTGTTTTTTCACCAACTTGCTGCCACTCACGGGGTTGTGAATTTCATATCTATTGGTGTGAATGGTGTTTGGTGTGTGTATAGCATTAGTGGAGATTGAGTGTAGTGGCTGTAGTAGATAGTCTTGGTAGTAGAGGAGACGGAGGCAGATGGTTACATGTGTTTAGGGGAAAATTTTGTGCTGGTAAATCTGGAGCAACTGAATCCTCCAAACTATTCCAAGCAACAGAACACCATTATTTTTATTCATCTGGTCCTGTTTCCTGGCATACATTGGAGGAATCAAGGCACTACACTGTAATAAAAGTGAATTACCCCCCTTAAGGGACCCTGTGATTGTGTATGAGACCTGGTGGCTTCTGATTCCTCCTGACTATGCCCCGAAACAAGCTCCTTTAATGTAGATGGTGATTCGTGGCAAAGTTTGAAGGACTCTCTTACCTTCCATTTTCTGACCACATCACGGGTGTCCTTAAAATGTACAACTGGTGGATGGAAAGAGAGATGGGAAAATCATGATGGTTTCTGAATTTTTATTGGCCATTACCATCAAATATCATCACCATAATCGTCATCAATATGGGACAGACACAAACTGTTCGGGTTGCGAGCTTTAAGTAACCACGATATTATATTTGTGGACAATTAAAGGGAATCGTAGGAAATCCTAATATAATTATACACATTTTATCCCTAGTACTACAAAAATAATAATATAATATTTACTTAACAATTACATAATAACTTCACTCAAATGACTAAATAAATAAATGACTAAACAAATAAATAAATGACTAAAGTTTAGGTTGGATTGCGAGTCCACTTCCCTAATTATTATACTTCAAATCTGACTTCGATATTAGGTAAATAAATAAAGATGGAGTGACTTCCATGAGCGTGGTCATTAAGATACATGAATAATTAATGCACCAACACTGTGACTAAGTGTATTCATGAAAGCAACTAGGCTACGCGTAATTCGTTACCCATTTTGGTGTATCCATGAACGTGTGCAAAGTTTAATCTGAAAATACTACCTGACTGTATATAATTAATAGCTCTTAATGCACTTCTCTTGTTAATGAGGCTGGTCAATATTCATCCTTTGATTGCATCGATATTCACATTAACAAAATAAGCCTATATGTATCTATGGTGTAACCAATCTATAAACAACACTATACATCAGTTTGGTTTAGGTAGCTTTGAAGTTTGTTATTATGATGCTTCAGTATTCTCAGTTTGTAATTTATATAATCTAATAGGGCAGAATTGTGGTGTGACTCAGGGTGAGATCCACTCAAAGCTTTCATGTCCATCAATTCACTTTTCTGTTCGGATGTCGGAAAGAATTATATTATATTATAAATTATATTATATTATAAACATGATAACATTCTTACAGTAATTTTTTCAGGTAAATATATGATACTACCTCTAAATCATGAAAAATAACGACGATTATATGTGTCTGAAACGCTACATATGGAAGTGGTGTGGTGGAGGTGAACGAAACCAATCAGAACCTGGATTGGCTACGGTACATTTTATACTTTTTCAAACAAATGATTGATGCTTCGTAATCAAGTTTTGTCCTTGATTCACAGGTTAATCAATTTGCAAATCATTATGGTAATGTGATTTTGAGGCCTAATCACCGTATAGTTATGACAGTCCTGTATCCACGTCACAGTCACAAGCACCGATTCTCTTGGTTAGAAGCGACGGATGATGCCGAGAACATAACACCATATCTTTTATATTTTTATCTCACCATTGTCATGCCTATGTAAATATCAGTATCTCTTTCGTCCTGTAGGGTCTATGGATTTTTTTTTTTAATTCTCAAATAAATTTCACACACACACACACACACACACACAAACACACACACACACACACACACACACATTTTCAAATCGTATATGTATTCAGGCCATCAACCTTGATAGACTGCTATCCTGATAAAGATCAAATACCAAATCCTACAGAGGGCACGAGGAGGGAAACTGACCATTGATCAGGGTTTGATGTATGGAGGAAAAGTTTCAAATGTACGAATAAATACTATATTGATCTCACTTGCCACGACACACTTGGAGAGGACACACACACACACACACACACACACACACACACACACACACACACACTCACACTCACACACACACACACACACACACACACACACACATAAACAATTGCTACGTGAACTATTTTTTGTAATCAGATGGCCACCTACTATCTATGTTTGATCGGTTGGTATATCTCATTTGAGTCTAGCTTTGGACTCTGATGAAAGACGAAGGAATGTTCCTTCATGAATACCTTATTAAAAATTTACAGTGATGTTTACATTGTTACTACGACCATAAAGGCCTTTCCTTGGCTTAATTAAAATAACAACACACAATACCACTCCTTATGCTGTAGGGTCAAGTCTGTACAGTACTTTACGTATACCTTCTTTACCGTACGTAGTCAGCGCTGGTTCATACAAAGTTACGCCGCCTCACCAAACTTGCCAGCGCTGTGTTTTCCCTCGAGCAGCGCCTGAGGGTAAAGTGAATTAGGGTGAATAACGAAGACAGTTGCTCGGGGGGCTGTGACTTTACGTTTAAGAGACCAAACAAAGTTAAGAATAATTAGGGGGGCGCGCCCAACTCCTGCCTGGCGCCGAGTCCTACAGAAGGCGAGGTCGGCCCACTCATGTCAATTCAGCTCCTGTCGATAATTTACCTTCTCCTCTGCCTTTAAGGTGTGTACGTTTTCGGAAATATGATATTTTAGATAGAGCTATATTTGGTCCTTACTAACATCCTCTATCAGTTCCAAGACTCCCTCATAAAACTATTAAAAAAATCATCATCTAACATTTACACAGGTAGTAGTAAAATGAAGTTAACTGCACTGGCCCCCTTGAGTTTGGGAAGGTGCAGCAGAAACACTCACTCGTTTCTCGCCTTTCCGTGTTTGACTGATTGCGTTTACCTCAGATTCCTTGTTTCTATTAGTGACGAAGTGACTGTCTAAGACCTTTACCCTCCTACGCTATTAGTAGGAAGGTAGTTAGCTCGTGTGATTGGTTGTTGTAATTGTGGATAGAGGTTTGGTTAGTGAATTGAGGTTTTCTTGCTCTTCCTTAGGTGGACCGAATATTACGACATGTTTAGCTCGTTTAATATGCTGCATCCCTCTCATAATAAATATTGCCAGTGATAAATTTAGGAGTGATGAAACGAACAATGATTGATGTACCTAAGAAGGGATCACCCCTTCGGATTCACTATATATGACCCCAAGTGTAGAAGCTTTTAACAATACCGCTGAGCTACGAAGGATACTATATGGTTATGGTTAAAGGACCCTGTGATGTCGAGAGAATTTTTGGGGTAAGCGAGTCCTTCAAACATTGTCACAAAACATCACCTATGAAAAGTACATGTTTCGTGGTATGGTCAGGAGGAATCAGAAGCCTCCAATTTTCTTACACGATCACAGGGTCTTTAAAAAAGCATCATCAGAGAGGAGCTATATTTTGTGTTGCTTCGTCTGATGCTTGTGTTTTCTCAGATCAACAAAGAATCTTCCTCCTATTCATCTTTTCATAATGATGTTGATTATATTTTTATCATTATTACGACCTTTTAACTGTTATTACACAATGGTATTCCAAGGTGTGTACGTTTTGGTATTGTTCTTCTTTCAGCCTGATGTTTAGACTCTTTCACATTAAATGGGTATTCATTCAAACACACATATCTCGAAAGCTTTTATTTTGAAGAATATCAACAATAATAAATTAGCTTACAGGAGAAGCGACGAAAAATGTCAATTAAGACCTGGTGAGAGATGAAGAGAACACAGGAACAGGGACATGTGTTGGTAAAATGAATTAGGAAATGCAGATAACTGGAAAGGCTTGATGATAATGACAGTAATTGAAGAGTGGAGTGCAAAGAGAAAGGACAGTACTAGGTAATGATGAAAACAAAAAGAGCTTCATGGTAATAGAAGAGACATTACAGAAAAACAAAAAAACACGAGTTGTAAATGAAACAAAACCTCAACCAAGTTCAATAGTTTAATTAGCGCAGGTTTTACTCTTTTTCACGTGAATGTATACTGCACTCTGAGACACATTAAAGGACCCTATGATTGTGTACGAGACCTGGTGGCTTCTGATTCCTTCCGACTATGTAACGAAACAAAAGCCTTTAATGTAGGTGGTGTTTCGTGGTAATGTTTGAAGGACTATATATCTTACATCCCATTTTTTTTTTTTACTACATCTCATGGATCTTTAATTATGGGGGTAATACTACACTGTGGGTACATTGGAGTGCCTTGATACCTTCAAAGTATGTCAGGAAACGGAACTAATAAACAAATATACTGGTATCCTGTTGCTTGGAATAGTTTGAAGGAATCAGTTGCTTCTTCAGATACACCCCCTTAACCTTCTCCTGAGCTGTTAAATCACACAAATGCGACAAAAAAAAAAAAAAAAAAAAAATCCCAGTGTGTTTTTTGTGGTTTTGGTTCTCTTGTGCTTCCTATAGTTTGTTTATATGGAGGGGACACCAGAACAGAGGGAAAGAATATGGTGCGATGGAAGATGGAGAACACGAGACCAAGGGGGAGATTCTATACGAGACCAAGGATATTTTATACGAGACCAAAGGGGAGATGATTTTACACGAGACCAAAGAAGAGAACACGAGACCAAGAGGGAAGATTTTACACGAGACCAAGAGGGAAGATTTTATAAGATTCTACACGAGACCAAAGGAGAGAACACGAGACCAAGTGGGTGGGAGAACACGAGTGCAGTTGTACAGGGATGCAGTGAATGAAAGTCATAGTGTATTAGTTTAGGATAAAGAGTTGTACAGTACATGCGACACTCAAGCTAAGGGGAAAAGTTTCATTCACAGCTTTTATCTCTTTTCCTCGAACATTTTGGTGACGTATGGCATCTTTATTTATTTTTGTTTTCAGTTCAAAGAGAAGGAGGACAGAGAGGGGGAGGTTGGGGGACGGTAGTGGTGGTGGTGGAGGTGAAGAGGTACCGTAGTGAAAGTTAAGATGTGTGTGTGAGAGAGAAAATGAGTGGGATAGGGATGAAAAAAAATTGAATATGTGGTGAAGGGAGAATAGAGGATGGTAAGGAAAAGTAAGTAAGGGATGTGCAAGGAGTGAATACTATGTCCGAGGTGTACTACTTTAAATCGGCCAAAATATAAATAAAAGATACACATGGAGTGAGATAAATAGAGTCAAACAGAATGATATAAAAATTGGAGTGAGTGGTCAATCGCTCGATTTCTATCCCGAACCTTCCCCTCATCCCCCCCCCTTTCCCACTGATTGAGAAAAAAAAAGACAAATTATCAAAATTATAAGAACAAAAGTATACATGTGGAGAAATAAAATTGAGAAGGATGTGATGGGAGAGGAAGAATATATAATAATAATAATAATAATCACAGACCTAGAAAAAGAAGGAAATAGATGACAGGATTCAAGACTTCCTTCCAGAGGTGATGAATGAACTGCCTATCAACCAACCAAACTCATGTGTATTATGGATGGAGGGTTGAACTTTAAGGAACCCTGTGTTGTAGTCAGAAAATTGGAGGTAAATGAGTTCAAATATTGCCACGAAACACCACATATCGGGAAGAAGCCTGTTTCGTGGCATAGTCAGGAAGAATCAGAAGCCTCCAATTTTCATACACGATCACAGGGTCCTTAAGGGAGTATTACCGTATATTTTTGATACATTGGGGGGCTACTGATTCATCCTTAATATACCATGAAACAGGGCCAGATGAACAAAAAAAAATATTGGTGTCCTGTTGGTTGGAATAGTTTGGAGGAATCAGTTGTACCAAATTTACCAGCACTACCACATGCCATTAATTAAGAGTGTTTATAAGCGTCCTCCATGCATCTGCTGTGCAAGGGTCGAATGCAGAGCTATTGAAGCCTACAATCTGTGCCACCAAACAGATCTCTATTAATTATTTTAGTAACACTGGGGTCGTTTGTTTAGTGGCATTTTTTTTTTTTTTTGGGAGTAATCAGTATGCCCCCTCCATTTTACCAACAAGAGATCCTCCACTTAAATAAGATTCATTCATCTGGATTGGGCCATTTGTAACGTTACTGTTTCCTTCAAGACTATACCAAGAAACACCACCAACTTAAGGGGAGGGTATAGTTTTGACATTTTTGGAGATTATGATTCCTCCAAACTATTCCAGGCAACAGGATATCATTATTTTTCTTCACCTGGGTCTGTTTCCTAGCATACTTTGGAGGAATCAAGGCACTCCAATCTATCAAAAGTATACTCTCCCCTTAACACACGAGTTGCTGCACCGGATCGAGACGAGTGTGGCTTGGAACACGACACTTGCTTGGTTGGTTGATGTGTCATTCTTATCCTGATTTATGAACTTAAAACATACATTCAGGCACGCATGTACACAGATGTATGCATGTTTTACGAACACACACACTGACATGCATGCACTCACACATGCACACGCACATACAAGTAAGCATTCAAACACATATACATACATACATTCTCACATACACACACCCCTCACCCGACATACATACACACACAAGCCATCTTTGGCACAGAATACATTATATTATACATTTACACACATGTAAACATTCACCTTAAAGGAGGAAAAGTTGTTGTCGGCGAAACGTATACTCCTGATTCCTCCAGTGTGCCACAAACCACATCTCCTATGCTTAGTGTGTATGTAACTCCTGACAAAATGTTGAAGGAGCCATTTAATGTGAACGAATTGGATGCTACAGATTCCTCCAAACTACAGTATATCACGAAACGACTTTGTGGCCCAGAGTGGAGGAATCAGTAGCCATCTAATTTGCCAACACAAAATATATCATGTACCCAAAAGGAGATAATTATTATAGCTTGGTATAATCAAAGGTAACTGGTTCCTCCAAACTCCTCCAAGAAACGAGAATCCTTAGGTGAATTAATTTGTTGTGAACAATTTTGGAGTCTTCTCAACCCTCCAAACTAAGCCATAAAACACATCCTCTACTATAAGGAGGATGGATTCTGTTTATTAGGAAGGATTGGTTGACTTTGTAGCCTCCTAACTTCCTTCAGCAAATTACTGTCATTATTGATCCAACTTGTCCTATTCCTTCGCAACGTTTGAAAAATTCTGAAGCCTCCAACGAGCCAAAAGTATATTATTATAATACCTTCAGCAAAATATATATTATTATTACCTATTCAGGAAACAGTATAATATTACCCCTTAAGGAAACAGTATATCATTACTCCTTCAGAAAATATTATAATTTTATCGCTTCAGGAAACAGCATATCATTACCCCCTTCAGGAAACAGTATATCATTACCCCCTTCAGGAAACAGTATATCAATAGCCCCTTTAGGAAACATTATATTACTACCCCCTTCAGGAAACAGCAGCCCTCACCTGACCGACAACACCTTAATATAATTCTCTTATGGGGATGTAGTCTGCTGTGGGGAAGTGAAGGGCTCCTGATTCCTCCAAGCCAGGCCAGGCAGTAAGTAGAATCCCACAGTATGAAATCAGAGTCTGTGTTTTATAAGCAGAGTGTGGAGGGTTAGCTTAGGCTCCAATTTACCCACAGCAGATTACACCCTTTAATTAACATGATCCAACGAAAAGGAAAAGCACCATAATAATCATCATCATCATCTTTATACAGTATATATCAACAGCGGGAATAAACCGAGGTCTTTTGATTGAACGGAACTTTGGAGTATCAACCAACATGACTTGCAAGGAAAGACTTGTACTGTAGCGTGGCTGATCGTAGAAAGGAAATATGCAACACACAACATTACATCTCCTGGAGCAAGAGTGACGTGAGGCCCGGATTGCAGAATGGAAATATGCAACACACAATCATTCACATCTTGGATTTTTTTTAGTGTTACGTGAGGCCCGGATTGCAAAATGGAAATATGCAACACACAATCATTCACATCTTGGATTTTTTTTAGAGTGACGTGAGGCCCGGATTGCAGAATGGAAATATGCAACACACAATCATTCACATCTTGGATTGTTTTAGAGTGACGTGAGGCCCGGATTGCAGAATGGAAATATGCAACACTCGACCAACCATTCATATCTTGGAACTAAAGTGACGTTGTTAGTTTATTTTAGGTCGTTTGGTTTTGACGAGCCGCTACTCATCAAAAAGACCTCAGTCATTCATCACCACACGAACAAGGAAAGCATCCCTATTTACAACAAAAGCTATTTACAGCAGAATTATGGCAAAGCGAAGAGCCATCACTTTATTATTTATTTATTTATATATATTTTTTCTTTTTGGCTATGTACACGCAACACGCAAACAAGACAGACACACACTCGAACAAACACTTCTCTACTTGATGCAAATTTCAGTGACAAATGGCAACAGCAAATTTGGTTAATTTATATGTATATAAGTTTGATATAATCTGCGCTAGGTTAGTGTGTGTATAATTATTTTTGTTTTCTATTTTTAGCCTATACAACGACATTCACACATTAGTACACTACAAATAAGTATGTATGTATGTATGGTGTTGGTAAAGTTAGAAATGGTTGCCGAGGTGAGCAAAGCGTTATTAACAACACAGTGATATGTTGACTGACGGTACTTGTTGTTTTTATTGTTGTTGTTGTTGTCGTCGGTGTTGGAGGCAAGGAAGTGACGTGAAAGAATGATATGTCTGTGAGAGGAAGTAGAAAGGATGTGTGTCTTGAGGAGGATATGTGTGTGTGTATGTGTGTGTGTGTGTGCGTGTGTGTGTGCGTGTGAATGTTGACTTTATAAGTATATCAACATTTGGTTCATATATGTGATTGTCTAATGATACGTTTTGGATTATGGAGAGAAAATAAATCCGTGGGTATCCAGTAGTCAGTACCGTACAATTTATTACAATAGTACACGTTAACAGCAAATGTAATCTGGTATATGATACAGCGTCGGTACAGTGATCGCTAATAATGTCGATAATTAACAGCACTAATACCGTTGCATCAGGGATTTACCAAAATTGTGTCATAGTGGGGATTGTGTGTAGCCCTCGAGAATTTTTATAATTAAATAATATAAGAGAAATTTTCTGTCAGCAATTGTGCATAAAAAAATGAGCATCACAATATTGAGCTGAATATTTACTCGATCGTTTGACTTGATTGTGAGAAAAAACAGCTGATGGTCTTAGTCTTGACGGCATCAGGGTGGATTGACGCGTATCTGAAGCAGAATTTTTGTGTTTCCACTTATTACTGAAGGTCATGTGGAGATTTTTGTGTGCTGTTCGATGAAGTACTAAAGGTTGTGTGTGTGTGTGTGTGTGTGTGTGTGTGTGTGTGTGTGTGTGTGTGTGTGTGTGTATATATGTATGTATGTATGTATGTATGTATGTGTGTGTGTGTGTGTGTGTGTGTGTGTGTGTGTGTGTGTGTGTGTGTGACAGATGAATGAATGATTATACGAACGGGAGAGTAAATGAATAAATGAGGCGAGGTGCATGAATGAACAAATGTGAAGAGGAAAAATTACCAATGAATTCACCTAAGCTGCATGGCCAAGTAAGTCATATACCCGACACTAAGATTACAAGTGGGGATTCGAACCTTCAATCAGGGACAAACTCGGTGTGAGGAGAGCAGACTTCCACTACATCAACTCTGTGTCCTGAGAGTAAGTGAGTGAATGGAAGGAGGTTTAAAATATATTAACATAATGACTGCTGATAATTATCTTCCGATGCACATAGTATTACGAGTACCAAATATTTCTAAATAGGAATAAATGTGAAAATGATGTGAATGGAAGGAGGTTTAAAATATATTAACATAATGACTGCTAATAATTATCTTCCAATGCACATAGTTTTACGAGTACCAAATATTTCTAAATAGGAATAAATGTGAAAATGATGACAATAACACAGGAGATAAAATGCATACAAAATACAACAATAAGGATGATCACTATAATTAATCACATTAAAGCAGGCTGAATCTTCACTATATAATGTAACTTACCACAGGTTAATAAATTTATGATAATAGACACTCATGATTTAACAGTCAAGGTTCTGCTTTTCTTATCAACCGACCACTTGAGCAAAAACCTAATCCATTTTTAAATTACTTTATAAAACTACATAAAAAAAAAAAAATAATTTACGGTACTTAAATTATAACCATGGACCAAGGATTGATTCTAAAAACATTAAAAGGACTAACCATTTTAATTAAACACAAATCTTACTGGTACGTCCTATAGGTAAACTCACTAAGGGATCAGTAAACTCCTTGACTGGTGAATGTAGACAACGTTTACCCGGAATGTTGTTGGTCCTGATATCAACTGTTGGCGAAAATTACTGAATGAATTCCAGTGAGAGAATTATACGTTAATTTCTGCTGTACATTTCTTAATTAACTTCCGAGGTGCGAGCAAATGCGACCACAAGTCCATGGAGTTTTGGGTCTTGTCCTTACATACCTACGAACGCTTCAAAATACTTGTAAAATGTAAAATAAAATATATAAGTAATACCCACCGATAACGTATCCAATTAATGGTACTGCTACTGGAACTAAAACCTGTGCATTGAAAAACTATCGATTACAGTCACAAAAAGCTAAAATGTACAGTACAGTATGAAAAATATTTCAGGGGAACCAAACACACTCTCTCTCTCACTCACACACACACTCTCTCTCTCACTCACACACACACTCTCTCTCTCTCTGTCTCTCTAATTAATTCATCAATTATCCAGGAGCGTAATTGTAATTTATATAACGGCGTACATTAATTACGCCTCATTATGCACCCTATATCCCTGGGTTGTATTGCGTCATTATGAGTTTGCCGAGTGGTGTGTGTGTGTGTGTGTATGTGTGCGTGGTTTAGTCCAGTGTCACGTGGTCTCATTATACACCAAAGCAGGGATCATAAAACTCAAGGCTGTGATGGATGAACTACCGGACCTGAACTGTACAACACTGTGTTATGAGGCACACCACTCACTGATGGAACGCCACCTATACTGCTAACAAACAAATGGATAACTTTTCAATTATGTGTTCCTCAGTTATGTCCTAATCTGTATAATGGCTGGTGTTAATGTCCACCGGGTATTATTAAAGTTGTACATGAGTTGACGAGTTGTGTGGTGTTTACTGGATATTGTAATCATTGACCTAATAATGCAAGTACC
This sequence comes from Petrolisthes manimaculis, assembly GCA_034508575.1. Classification (NCBI taxonomy): domain Eukaryota; kingdom Metazoa; phylum Arthropoda; class Malacostraca; order Decapoda; family Porcellanidae; genus Petrolisthes; species Petrolisthes manimaculis. The sequence goes on along the minus strand of JAWZYT010003810.1, from coordinate 31,890 downwards.
CAAAGTGATTTTATTTGCGTTAAAACAATACGACGAACTGTTGTCCTCAAATTAATGAAAACCACAAAGAAATATAAACGAATAAATACACAGATACAAAATAACCCTGACAGATTTTGGTATACATAAAAATCAAATGGCTTTTATAAACTCACCAACATAGAGTCAATAATGTACTTTACAAATCACCGATATATCGATTCACTGAGGCAGAGATGAAAGGAAGAAGGACGATGAATTTGGGAACACCACTTGAAAAGGAAACTACAAAGGCGACAATTAGTAACTGCGTCTCAAAGTTAAAAGCCAATTACCTGAAGAAGACGAAGTAGAGAAATAAAGGCTCGTTCTGAATTGATGTTTCCATATTCATTCAGACTTACTGTGTTCCACTTTAAGGTGAATGACTAATGACTAATGAGAAGAAGATGATGATGATGATGATGTGGACAGAGCAACTCACACAAGACAGTGACTGTATATTATGTATGTATGTAAGTACGACAAGCTATTCCCTCTGGCAGAACAAACACACAAGCATCACACAAGAACAGCCGGAAATCCACGAAAGGGATCGAAGCAGTCCAGAACTATTATACCTACGAATATATAATTATACAGTATATTTATTTATATATATATATTTATATATGTATATTACCTATCATGTACTGGAGGAAGGAAAACGATGCCACACTACACTAACGTAGAAAACAAGTTCAACATTATAAGCTACATATCACGTGCTGTTGCTGCTCCTATAGTAAGTAGTGATGTTGTGAGGAGTCAGCGACCCTTTCACTCCCTGCCAGCAACACCAGGCGAGGCGAGGCGAAGCGAGGCCAGGGTGAGTCTGTCTTCAATTTCTTGTGAGACTCGGGTGTTTGTATTAGCCCCTTGGAGTCCTGCATGTGTTGAAATTCCCTCCTGTTCATACCAACCAATCCATTTGGTGTCTGTACGAACGAATATGAGGTCCTGAGTTCCCTGGGTCTATACGAGTCCGAATAACATAAAACATTCTGACGGATTCTCAAGTGTCTATAAGAGCACAAAGATCTTATTAAGGGAATCTGAAAGATCTATTGTAGTTGTTATTTGATACTGTGTTCACGCTTCACGGCCCTCTGTTTGTATCACTGTCAAGAAAGTCCTGTACTAATGTAAACGAACTTCCTTATGTAAATGTCGAGGGAATCATGTTGTGTAAAATACTTTTGTGTCTGCATCAGTCCAAGGATCCAAATTTATGAGGCTTCCGTCCGATTCTTCAGGAATGTGAGAATTCCAGCGATTATATAAGATTTTAAGGTGCCATTGTTGAAGAGCTTCCACGTTCACTCTCTGTCCTCACTTGCTTAGCCACAGAGAACTGTATGAAGGAAGTACAGTATGGAGAGAGAGAGAGAGAGAGAGAGAGAGAGAGAGAGAGAGAGAGAGAGAGAGAGAGAGAGAGAGGGAGATGGGATATTACAGACCTGTGTATATACGTTCATTGACTGCGTATGTTAAGTGTATGTGTGTAAGAGTACTGTGACCGCAGTGTTGCCAGGTGGAGGTGGTGATACAAGTGTGGTGGGCGGCGTGCTCTCATCTGAGGCGAGGGAGGGCGAGGGTTAGGACGAGGAGGAGGAGGAGGAGGGAGGCTGGTGGAGTGAGCACCTGGGCACCGGCGCTGGCTGTGGGGGAGAAACACAAAACATATGTTATCTGCAGTGTTAGTAATCTATTAATTATTGTATTGTAAAAAGTGATGTTACAGAATATATTGATTATCTTTCGAGAAGCAGTATTTATTATTCTTACTTTTTCGTGAAATGGTGACTATTGATCAATATAGAGTACAAAGATGTAATCAATGTCTGTATATTCATTTATGACCCATTATTCAGTGTTGTCAGTAAGGTAGGTGTTATGTCAATAGGTGTCATAAATATTATTTCTGTTTGACATTATGACCACAACTTTTTGACGAGTGTGACAAGACTTAGAGATACAATGAACCAGATGTGATGAATTGTGGAGTTTTCCTTGCCAGACTATTAGTTTTTATAAGGAATGTCTAGAGGATAAAGATAAAGAGGATAAAGATAAAGATTGACCAGATATCAGGATGTTGACTGCAAGTAATCAATTTCATTCCTGGTTACTTAGACCGGAAGCTGATCTATGTATGATACTTTTGGCAATGATATACATACATACATACATACATACCTAAACCGATTGGAATTACAAGAAGAGACGCCAGGCAAAACCCCCATAAAAAGAATGAAAAGAAGAGAGTGAAAAATTTAATATAAAACACAAAACAAAAAGGAAGAAAAGAAAGAGAAATTTTAAAGAGAGGAAGAAAGGAGGGCAGGAGAGATTTATATAATACAAGGGAAGGAATTATATCCCCAACAAAGAAGGAATGACAAAAACGATAATTACAAGGAAGGAAGGAAGGAAACAAGCAAGCAATAAAGCAAAGACATACAGACAGAACAAGGAAGGTCAAAGGACACAAATAAAGGAAAGGAAAGAATAGAGACAGGACAGTGAAGGAAAATAGGAGTGGAGGGACAAACAGACAAGACAAAAAAGGAAGGAAGGAAGGAAGGAAAAAAAGAAGAAAATATGGAAAGAAAGAAAAGAAAAAAGAAAGAAGGAAAAAGGAAGGTAGGAAAGAAAGAGAGAGAGAAGGAAGGAAGGATTTATTGACTGAATGATTAATATCAGGCGTTTGAAGGAAGGAAGGAAGTAAGGATGGAAGGAAGGAAGGAAGGAAGGAAGCAAAGAAACAAGGAAGGAAGGAAAGAAAGAAGGAAGGAAGGAAGGAGGGAAGAAAGGAAGGAAGGAAGGAAGCAAAGAAAGAAGGAAGTAAAGATTGATTGACTGATTGATTAATATTAGTCGTCGGAAGGAAGCAAGAAAGGAAGGAAAGGTGAGTGACAATAGCCAGCCATGCAGTGTCTTCCCTTTAGTCTCTCAGTGCAGGAGGAGGAGGAGGAAACACGTGGAGCTGTAAAAAGAAAAAGTAAACAAGACAGAAAGAGCAACAACATAATAATAATGATACCAGATGATACAAAATTAATATTAAACTGAGGTGGTACAAATAGAAAATATTTAACAAGTAATACAAAATGTATTATATAATCGAGTAAGGTAAAGGCAATACAGTACCGTACATAAGAAAATATTAAATTATATACAATTTATATTAAACATAAGTAATACAAAAGGCAAATAAAAATCAATCAATAGAATATAAACACAAAAGAAACATAATATAATCTTGCCATAAGAAATAAGGCAACATAATTCACAAATAAGTGTCATCGAGAATTTATTCAAGTAATAATAAAAAAAAAAGTTTGGTCAAAATCAAGCAACACAAAGAACATCACAAAACCCAAGTATTCTAATCGGTGTTTCAAATTATTCAGAGTAAAAAAAAGAGGCAAAGCAAGAAAGAAGAGGATAGAGAAAGACGGTCAATTGATACGAATAAGGGAAAGAGGAAGAGAGATAGATACCAAAGAATGAAGGAAATGGAAGAAATGTAAAAAGGGAAGAGAAAGGAGGATGGAATAATCAGAAGAAAATAATGGAAAGACGAGGAAGATGTATAAATAAAAAACTCTGAAGAAAGAGATGGAAAGCGGAACAAGAAGGAAAAAGGTGGAAAAGGAAGAGGAGTAGAAGGAAGATGGGAGAAGGAAGAAAAGATGAAAGAAGGAAGAGAGAATAAGAGCAGAAGTAGGAAATTGAAGGTAGGAGGAAAGGAGAAGAAGAAGGAAGGAAGGAGGAAAGGAGAAGAAGAAGGAAGGAAGGAGGAATGAAGGAAGAACAGAAGTACAAAAATAAAGGTTGGATGAGGAAGGGGACGAAGTGTGAGAGGTGGTAAATGAAAGGAATAGGAGAGAGAAGCAGGAGAAAGGAGGGAGAAGTGATAGAGGGAAAGGGGAAGAGGAATGAGGGAGAGGTAAAAGAGGGAAGGAGGGAAAGTAGAGGAGGGAAGGAGGGAAAGTAAAAGAGTGAAGGAGGGAAAAGTAGAGGAGGGAAGGAGGGAAAGTAAAAGAGGGAAGGAGGGAAAAGTAGAGGAGGGAAGAGGTAGAAGAGGAAAAGGTGGAGGGAAGAAGGAGGCAGAGGGAAGGAGGGAAAGGTAGAAGAGGGAAGGAGGGAAAAGTAAAAGAGTAAACGGGAGAGGAATAAGGGAGAGGGAAGGAGGGAAAGGTAGAAGAGGGAAGGAAGGATAGGTAAAAGAGGGAAGAGGTAGAAGAGGAAAATGTGGAAGGAGGAAGGAAGGAGAGTAAAAGAGGGAAGGGAGAGAGAAGAAGGAGCGAGAGGCACAATAAAAGAGGGAGAGGAGGTGGAAGTGGAGGGGAGAGCCGGAGTCAGTAAGCCAGTCAACCTACAAGAAAAGTCTCTTCCAGGACTCCAAGAGGCGAGAGGACCGACTCACACATGGAGAATGGAAAAAGGTTGAAAAAAGAGAGATGTGAATGGAAGAAAAAGTAAACGAATATAAAGGAAAAGGTATAAGAGGTGTGATAGGAAGAGAGTTATTAGACGTGAATGAAGGAAAACAGGAAGAGAATAGAGAGATTAAAGTAAAGAGAAAAGACGACAGAAACAGAGAACAAAAGGGTACGAGGAAGTAAAAGTGAAGTGAAAAGACATGGCTTCAAGGTCTTCCATTAAAGTAAATATCCTACACCCTACTTGAAGGAATTGGAGGGAGTGGGAGAGGGCTTCTATTTGGATGTAGGAAGAAATGGGAGAGGTAAGAATGGGAGCACAGAAGAAGATAGAAAAAGGAGGAGGGAAGGTATATACGGTAGATGGGAACACCTGAAGGAAGACAAGAAAAGGGTAAGTAAATTTAAAAACAAAGCCAGACAACCCACCAAGGAAGAGTCTCTCCCATTGCTTGAAGGTGTGTGAGAAGGCGCTGTGTTTGGCCAGGGTCTCCCCAGTAATGTCAGCTACACACTTGATCTTCAGTTTGCCTCCGTGGAAGTGTGAGGGTCGAGTCACGAACACCAGCCGTGAGATTTGGGTCATCAGTCCGTCCTTCCCCATGTACGGTCTCTCCTTCGTCACAAACTCTGGCCGAGCCTGAAACACGAGGATGAAAATATTATGTACGAACGTAAACAATAGGTGAGACGAAGACGTAATGCTGATAAATATTATTCGAATAACCGAATAATGAATGATATAGAGAGAAATTAAATTAAGAAGAACTGTACCGAGTGGGTGAAGAAGTAGAGAAAACACTATCCTGCCTTCCACTAATAAGCCATGAGAGTGAGTGAGTGAGTGAGTGAGATAATAGACAACACTAACCTGTCTTCCATTAATGAGCCATGGGAGTGAGTGAGTGAGTGAGTTAACAGACAACACTAACCTGTCTTCCATTAATGAGCCATGAGAGGCGTGAGGGAGGGAGTGAGTGAGTGAGTGAGATAATAAACAACACTAACCTGTCTTCCATTAATGAGCCATGAGAGGCGTGAGGGAGGTCTGGAGGGGCTGGAGGTACACACAAGGTCCACAGTGTCGTTGACGTGGTACTTGGTGCGGCCTCCTGTGATCACTGGACCATCAGCTGGGGGTTCTGGGGAGCAGCACAAGTGGATAGAACAGATGAATGAGTTTGTAGACATGTATATGAGGTTGACAAGTATAGTTGGCGGCAAAAGTCATGTCGCCTCTCCTGCTTCACCGAAGTAGGCGATGTTCATAGACTCGAGATTATTAGGTGTAGAAAACGTGCATATTTGTCGAGTCCATGAACACTGCATGTCTCAGTGAAGCAGGTGAGGCGACAGGACTTCTGCCGCCGACTGTACATTCTAGTTTAAAGAGTAGATGGATGGGTTGCTAAAGTAAAGTCCGGTGATGATAAATAAATATATTCTAGTCTAGGCTCGGAGGTGAGTATGCCGTGGTGAATACAGGCAGTTAAGGTAACATCGACTGTCAGTGCACCTTCTTCCAGATATTTATTTTTACAGTACATCCTCAGTAAGGTAGCACACACCACCTTCCATTCTTCAACACCTACCATTATTTTCCCTCCTTCACAATTCTCACACATTACCTCCTTTCTGTGAACAGCCACCTCTTTCCTTCTTCACATTTCTTACTCCTTCACATCATGGCCTCCACCAACTTCTTCCTTCCTTTTTCCCAACCCACCTCACCTCCTTCCCAGCTCTCATCCACAACCACACACCTACCGCCCTTCATACACTACACACTTTTTTTCCTTCTTCCCAACTCAGCACATTTCCTCCCTGTCCTCCCTACCCACCTCTTCCCCTACTTCCCTACCTACCTACCCACCTCTTCCCCTACTTCCCTACCTACCTACCCACCTCATCCCCACCTTCCCTACCTACCTACCCACCTCATCCCCTCCTTCCCTACCTTTCTACCTACCTACCCACCTCTTCCCCACCTTCCCTACCTACCTACCCACCTCTTCCCCACCTTCCCTACCTACCTACCCACCTCATCCCCACCTTCCCTACCTACCTACCCACCTCTTCCCCTCCTTCCCTACCTACCTACCCACCTCTTCCCCTTCTTCCCTACCTACCTACCTACCTACTTACCTACCTCTTCCCCTCATACCTACCCACCTCCTTCCCTACTTCCCTACCTACCTACCCACCTCATCCCCTCCTTCCCTACCTTTCTAACTACCTACCCACCTCATCCCCTCCTTCCCCCACTCACCAACAACCATGAGACTGCCCCTACAGTTGACGGTGTTGAAGTCTGGTGCCTCAGCGGACACCTCACAGCGGTACTGACCCGAGGAGTTGAAGCCCACCTTATGTAGCACCACCCTCGCCGGCACCGTGGATTGTTTCTGTACCAGGGGAAGGAAGATCAGGAGAGTTAGAGGATGTGTGGTCAGGAAAATAATAGACAGTCAATTAGGACATCATTTCTCTCTTATAATTATTACCCAAACATCAAGCACCGGTACAAATAGCTTGGAACATTTACAATATACCAGGCTTCATCATTATTTAATTATCAACACAAAACAAATCACCTAATGCTCCTCTCTCTCTCTCTGTTCAAACACCAACATCAGGCTACGGCCACGGGGAACTGATGCTGTTAGTACTGCAACTCCCTCTACTGAATTTACATAATCAGCACTCAGCTCGGCGTTAATACCTACCTACTGACACCTCTCTGTCTGTCTGTATGTCACTCATTCATTCACTCCGTAACTCTCGCTCCCTCTTCCCTCTGTCTGTATATGTTTATCTGTTTGTCTGTCACTCATTTAATAACTTTCTTGGGTATGTACAGCCGGCGGCAAAATTCGTGTCGCCACATCTGCCAAGTCATGGAATTAAAACCTTTATAGCCTCGTAAACAAAAATACAAGTAAAGTTTACAAATTTCTCCACCGGATATTGTAATTCTGTATGATGGATGCGTTAATTCGATGATTATCTTTCATATTTAACCTTAAAGAAGCGTTCAGTAAATCGACAGGACCATTGCCGCCAACTGTACATCAATATTCTTGTGCTGGAAACTCTTGGTGTAATATTTATAAGAGAAGGAAAAAAACGCCAGTTTGTTGAGGGACTATAAAGTAATGTCATTAAAGATTAAGAAACAAAAATGTCACGTGCTGGTAAATGCTTGAGCAACATGAACAATAAAACAGTTACCAAGGCTACGACACTATTACCATTACAGCCACTGACGCCTGCCACCACCACCACTACACCACCATTAATCATTACTGCCACACCACACCACTGCCGGCTACTGCCCTCATAAAAATTTACACTATCGATTCTTAGCATCTCTTACTCAACCCACCACTGAAGACCACAACTACCACTACTACCACCACCACCATCATCACCACCACCACCACTACTACTACCACCACCACCACCACCATCACCACCACCCCCACCACCACCACTATTACCACACATTTATCCAGAATCAAACACACCTGTTAACTACATCTTCTTATCTTGTTACATTCACCTCTGACTTGATTACAGTGACCCCCTTTGTACACTACTGGGTACGACTCTCACTGTCAACCCCATCACCGATATAACCACATAATTATCATCCCCATCACAATCACACCCACATCACACCAACTATAACTAAAATATCTGCTACGAGTGACTATAAACACTGGTTCCTAATTGGCAAAATAGCTATCCTGTCTGTCCACATCGATTTTCTAGTTTGCCAGTTCCTGTCATTTCGAGATATCTTTGTTTTCTGCTGACAGACTGACAAACAAAATGAAGAGAAAAATAAACCATTCCAACTTAGGTGGCGTGGGTAAAAAGCACCTATACTCTCCCCACCTAGCCACACTGCCTTGCCTTCCTCCTCCTCCTCCTCCCTTTATACACATGGGGTTGTAAATAAGTAAGTAGCGTGACACAGCTACGTCCGGCACACCTGCACATCAATTATTTCCAGGGACCCCCCCCCCCCCCACTAATGTTTACTTTGACCTCTCTCTCTCTCACTCTCTCTCTCTCTCTCTCTCTCACTCTCTCTCTCTCCATTTTATCGCGTTTATATCTATAAAAATACGTATGTGGAATTGCATAACAGAAAAATGCCTGGGTAAACAAATGTGAGAAGGTCCAGTAAAATATATATACCGTAGTAGGATCGTTTGATGGACTTGGCTGCTAACTACCAAGGTCTCTCGTCTGGTGCGGGCTTGCATCTGTCTGCATCACTAACTACGACATTTGAGCTAACACAGACATGGACGAAAAACAAGTGAAGTGTGATAGACGTAATGGAGGGTTCACAGGGGTGGTTAAGTCCGTGGTGAAGGAATTTATAGAAGAGCGTTGGAGGGTGTGACAGACATAAGTTTGGGTGCAAAGTGGTGGTGAGGAAGGAATCAAGACGCAACAATCATTTTGGGTGTCCTTCACTTCTCTTCACACACCTGACGCTGATCATTGCTCTCTCACTCTCTATGAGTTTGGATCCCGTCGCAAAGTTTTATTCAGGTGTGGATTTAGGTTACGTTTTTCTCCCTTTTTTTGGAATTCAGGCAAATCGTGGAACTTTGATGAAAAAAATAGTATACAATTAGATATCCACAAGTAAACATCTATGTCTAAGGATATAATATTTATTTGATCTTATTTTACATTATCTTATTCCTGATATTTGACTTAGGGTCAATTTGATCAGATTCATCATTTATTGTGTTGACAAACAATTTATAAAAAGGAAGTTGCCTGAAATGTAAAGTCATCCCTGGAGGTGGAAGTAATAGTTTTGTGAAGGTGGTGAGAGGCAGGGAGGTACAGTGAAGTGTGTGTGTATTTGTGTGCGTGAATTTATTAAGTAAATAATCAACTGAGAGGTGTGGTGTGTTTGTGTGATGACAGATGTGTGATGAATGGTGTACAGACAAAGTCAGCTGTAGCAGTATCCACAAATGCCTTCAGTTATTTGAAATTATTCCACACCCAAATCAAGCTATATTCACGCACTAATATAATTCTAATTCCAGCTCTTTGCATTAAATGTAATGATAACCAATATTCATACCACTACGTATATGTGTATACGTTTATTGAAATAGTAATAAAATAATTTGTGAATTGTTTGAATGTGAGCAAACATAAATGCGAATGTACATTACATCAATAAATGCTACCGTAATTGAAAACACATTTGAATAGGATATACTTGAAGTACAAGCATTCATAATCATCAGTATAATATTGTGTTTGTTTGTTGAATAATATTGGTTACAGTTTCTGAATTATACACATTTGAAAGATAACTGTGTATGTGTGCAAGTCTTCCAATTCCTTTGTCATTTTCAAGGAGTAAAATGAACATTATTCCGAACGCTTGAGCCAACCTGTTGACGATTTGTAAACATGATAGTCAAGGCTTGTGACTAAATATAGAATACAGATATGTCGTCCTGGCTTCATGGAAATATTAAATTAATTAATACACAATAGAGCTACACTGACGTTCGAGTCAAACTGTTAAAGAGAATTTTTTTATAAACGACTCCCAACTTTAATGTAAAATATAAAATGTAAATGAACACACACACACACACACACACGAGAAATAACTGACACTCAAGCTCAACTGCTACCGAAGAATTAAACCCATATTGGTCCAGGAGTGTGACGGTGAGATTATAATAACAGTGTGTTCTCCTGTAACATCAATTCTCTTCCTCCTCCCCATCTATCAAAGCCACGGGGCCTCCACTCCGGATTTGATGGAATGGGTCCAGGAATTTTCTCCGGTCAAATAACTACCATAACTGGAGCGAAGCCGAACCGAACTGAGCCTTGGATTTAAGAGTCCACCACCACCGGTCACTATAACATTGACAAACAACCAAACTACAAAATCCACGAAAACTACTGCATTCTATGACTTGTGTGAAAAAAAAAAAAGATAAAAAAAAATAGTAGCACGTGTGTATGACTGAGGTTGGGGTGGGGAGGAATGATGGGAGGTGTTATTATCTCTTCCTTATACCGTTTGTCTCTTCTCATGAAACATTATGTGAAATTGTTGCAGATAAATATAAGTAATTTTTCATTACTGATCTGGTGTCGGCCAAATATTTATATACACGACAATATTGTAGTCTAATGTAGAATTCATTTCAATACGATTACATTACAGTACATATATAATATTATATACAGTATATTACAAAAAACAAATGAATGCCAATAATGTTCTTGCATATTCACGTACTGTTGACACCAAAAGTCAATATGTCACGCTTGTTTCACTTTCTACGAACCTTAGAAATTAGAATATCAGTTATACACACACACGAACAAACCACAAAACACACGAACCATCCACACACACACACACACACACACACACACACACACACACACGAACAAACCACACACACACACACACACACACACAAACAAATTACACACAGACGTACGAAAAAACCACAAGCACACGAACAAAGCAGGTACACACATGAACAAAATAATAAATAAATATACAAGTAAAACAACACATGCACAGCGCTCAGGAAATGTACATATATCTGCCTCTACAATTTTTACCCGCACATTCGCGTCACGACCCCGGCGGACATAAATATTTTAAGAGGGGAGAAAAGGCAGTGAGTAGCAGGAATATATTGCCTTCTGTACACGTCTCTCTCTACCATCCATACTTTTCTCTCTCTCTCTCTCTCTCTCTCTCTCTCTCTGTGTCGTGGATTTCTGTACCTGTATTTTTTTTTATTTTTTTTGGGAGGGGGGGGGGGTCAAGTGGGGTGTGTGGGGTGGTTGGGTGGGGGTTGTGGGTTGGGGGGTCGTCCTGTCTGTCATGCTCTTTTGCTCTTTCTCTCTCTCTCTCGCTGTGAGTGTGTACATACATCAGTTTGCCTTTCCCATGCTATACCCTTATCCCTTCTCTGTCTGTTGTATACGTGTGTGTGTGTGTGTGTGTGTGTGTGTGTGTGTGTGTGTGTGTGTGTGTGTGTGTCATCCTCTCTCTCGTAATCGGCAGTTTTCTCTCTATATTAAACATTTGGTTACATTTCCATGGTGCATCAGTAAGGCGTTTATCATCAAACACACACACACACAAAAAAAAAAAAAAAAAAAAAAAAAAACTTTCATATTAACACACACACATACTACCAACAACAGCATTAACCAACAGCTTCATATTGACACACACACACACACACACACACACACACACAACCAACAGCTTCATATTGACACACACACACACACCATAAGACAGACAAGCTCAACCAAGAATAAGTTTTTCTCAGCACAGCACGGTACTGCGTTGTGTTGTGTCGTGTTCCTTTTGTAGTGTTGTGTTGTGAGGTAACGTTTACATCCCTCCCTTCCTTCCATACTCTGGGGGGCTCAGTTCTTTCTCCTCCCCCCTAGTTTCGTTTCTTTGATAAAAATGGCATTATCCTTCCCTTGTTTCTATTAAGCCTTCTTCATATTTTCCGGCGTGTACAGCTCTTCTTCCTATTTTTTTCATTTTTTCTCCCCCCCTCCCACCCCACTATCTCTCTCTCTGTCTCTGTTTGTCACCCCTCCATATATTTTTTTATAAGTACAAGTATTATAAGTAATACTCCATTAACACCCAACCCCTCTCAATACCTTACTTACTGTCTCTCTCTCAATTCCACCCCCTCACTATCCTACACACACCACCCACTCTCTCCCTCACTTCTCCACCCATCCCACCCACTCTCTCTCTCTCTCTCTCTTTCTCTCCACCCACTGTCTTTTTATCTCACCTCGCCCCCTCGCCCCCCACTCTACGAAGCCCGGAAAGAAAAACAATCCAAAGAAGTATTGAAATGATTGGTTGGGGATTGAAGTTTGGGGAAGACGCACGGTTGCTTTTCTTCACCTCCTCTATTCCTTATCTTCCTTCTCATTTTCCTTTCCCTTCCTCGCCTCCTTACTTTCTTTCTATTGACCTTACTTGGCCTCCTTCTTTTGCTTCTATTTCTCCTCCTTATCTTCCTTCTCCTACTCCGCCTCCTTCTTTTCCTTTTACTTCTTATTTTCCTTTTCATCTTCCTCTTCCTACTCCGTATTTTCCTTCTACTTCTCCTCTATATCTTCCTTCTCATCTTTTTTTCCTCTACTTTTATGTCTTCTCCTGCTCTGTCTCTTTTTATATTCCTCTAATTCTCATCTTCTGAATTCAAATAAGAATAAATAATTTTCATCCAATACAGTTCATATCTTCTCGCTCCTCATCAAGAACACTGGGTACAGTTCTGGTCGCCGTACTACATAAAGGATATAGAAGAGATCACAACACCGAGTGAATGAAATGATTAGGTCCCAGGAGGCGCAATGATTCAGCCGGATGAAAAACAAACGAGAGAACTTAATCTGATTTTCAAAGGCTTCCACAACATCAGTGCTCACAAATACTACTTCATCATTGATCATATTTATAGCATTAGAAATTATGGCTTCAAGCTCCTCTCTCTCTCTCTCTCTCTCTCTCTCTCTCAGCAAAACTTTTATCATATTTTCTTTTTGTGTCCTCTTTTCTCCCCTCCACTCACTTTTTACCATTCTTCCTTGTTCACTTTCTTCTCTTTTCATCCCACATCACTTTTATCTTGTCCCCTCCTCTAGCTCATATTTTTTCTCCCTTATCTCTCTCTCTCTAATCTTCTTCTCTTCTCCCTCTCTCTCTCTCTCTCTCTCTCTCTCTCTCTCTCTCTCTCTCTCTCTCTCTCTCTCTCTCCTCTTTATATTCCCATCCTTTGTCAGATCCTTTTCTTGGTTTAGGTGTTCGCTTCTTCTCCTCTTTCTTAACTCTCTCTCTCTGTGTTTTATGTTTCCATCCGCATCGTTGCCCAGGTTAGCACACACACACACACACACATACTACACTCATATCCACACACACACACACACTACACTCATATCCACACTCACACACACACTATATACACTCATATCCACACTCACACACACACTACACTCATATCCATACTCACACAAGGCCTAAGTCTACACACACACATACACACACTACACTCATATCCACCCACACCCACACACACACTACACTCATACACACACACACACACACACACTACACTCATAACCACACACACACAAGGCCCATGTAAGATAGATGTGCCATAAAACTCAAGTGATCCCTTCTATCTGGTATTGATGTGATGGCTGGAACACGTCTCACCCCACCGGCCTCCTCCCTGCATACATATACAACCAATACATATGATACCTGTACACCTCACCCCCCCCCTCTCTCTCTCTCTCTCTCTCTCTCTCTCTCTCTCTCTCTCTCTCATATAGGCCTAACGTATATCTTATCTGTCCATCAAACAAGTTACCTCTTCGTCCAACTATCTATATTTCTCAAAGTAACCCAACAACAAACTGACTACAAGCGATATCTCTCGTTTCTATTTGTTCACTATTCGTGTGTTTCTGTCGGCCTTCAGTTACTGGGTCCCCAAGTGCCCAAAAAGGATTATAAAGTAAGAGCACGAGGCATGTGGTTGTAGGATGAGTTAAGGTTCTGATACAATGTAGAGACGAGAAACTAATATAGGGTCGACTCACAGCTGTATCAGAGGGTCTCATTATAAACCACAATTACTCTAAAATCTAAATCTAATATCTAAAGAAATTGTGCACATACACACTTTGTTTCTTGTATCGTTCTACGCTGAGTAATGTAAGAAAGAAGAGAGATAATGAGAAGGAGAGATAATGAAGGAATTGAAGATCCGTACAAATGAGCAACAGCTAGGGCAATGTAGCTCTGGCAGTAATTATGAAGTGAGTTTGTCGTGAGGTGGTAAGAAGATGGGTAAATACTGTGTCGTGGCTCCAGTGTTTGTATGTCAATGTTTACCTTTACATTCCACTACCCTGTCTGTCTACCTACCTACCTACCTCTATAATTCTCTGGAACGAATCTGTCTTCCTAATCTCTCTCACTCCCTCTCTTTCTTTCTTTCTTTTTGTCTTCATGTATGTCAGTCCGTCTGTATATATATATATATATATATATATATATATATATATATATATATATATATATATATATATATATATGTAGAATCCTAGCTCAATTCCATTCACCTCTCACTCACAATCAGACAGAGGCAAAATTAGCGCTCAAGTTGATAAAAATAATAAAAAATTCCGTTCCCTTGACGGCACCACGCACACACACACACACACACACACGTCTAGCCTCTTTCAACGTGAATCCCAGAACGCCTCCAGACGTCTCCGGGTCGCTCAGTTTTACTTCTTGTTTACATTTAATCAAACAGAGAAGCCTTATGGACAGAGGACATAAGTTTCAACCTGGAGTGAACGAGTGGCCCCCGCCTCCCCTCCCTCCTCTTCCTCTAATATGCTCTCCTGGGATCTTTGGCAATTCCATTATCTTACCACACTAATTATGTCCATCAACCTCGACTCCCTTCTAGTTGATTAGTCAGGAACCTTGAGTCAGTAGATATTAGAATTTAATCATGCAGTTAACCTGGTACAGTTGCGGACATATGAAACACACACACCTGAAACGGGAACCCTCACAAATCATAGGGTAGGATGAGACGTTGTGTACAAAAGTGTGTTCAATTCTCTACTTGATAAGGGGCTCAGTTTGAAGTGTGTCTGTATTGTTTGTTCGCAGCTGTACAGTATATAATTATTAAGGGGAGATTCTCTTATTGATGAATTGAAAGCCTACTGATTTCTCCAAAGTATACAATGGAACAGACGACCTTAATATTTCTAATAGGGGATCTGTTTGGTAGGTAGCGTAATTGGAGGAACCAGAGTCCTTCCAAATCACCGACAAAAGAATCTCCCCTTAAGCCTAAGTATTATTTTTATTTTATTGGTTATCACTGTTCATGCCTTCACCAATCAGTTCATCAGGCACATACCACGCCCTGGTCATTCTACACATACATACATACATACATACATATATTCATAATCATATGCGAACTTCCATGCACTCATTTAATCATACATATATAAACACACACAATAACAAAGAAAAAGGCAGAGGCACACATACACAAACTCTCTCTCTCTCTCTCTCACACACACACGCACACACGAACTCTTAAACACACCAACACCCACCCACATACCCACTCACACACACACACACACACCCACACACACAAAATAAGGTCATTCCCCTGGTTTGACTGGCTGCTTGTTACACGTGTCGTTGACCCATACAGCTGAAACAAACCTACACCGAGAGACAAAGAGGTACAGTAACGAGAGTCCCGTGACAAATCAGTGGGGTCATCCAGGAAATGATTAGCGACAGATGTGGGAGCTTAGGCTGGGATTCGAACCTCATTTGATGGCTTGATGGTCACAGTGTCATGATGATAGATTGAGAGATGGATAGTCTGTGTATGTGTGTGTGTGTGTGTGATGGATAGAGGGATGAATGGTGTGTGTGTGTGTGTGTGTGTGTGTGTGTGTGTGTGTGTGTGTGTGTGTGTGTGTGTGTGATGGATAGAGGAATGAATGGTGTGTGTGTGTGTGTGTTGTGGTAGCTGGAGTAAATGATATTATTTGCAGACATCAGTAACTTCAAATTTGCTGACGACATCACAACCCCCTGGAGAGAGTTAAGGGGAAAAGAATTAGAAGGTTGAGTTGTGACGGAAGGAGAAATACAGAAAAAGGAGAGGTAAGAGAATAAGAAAGAGAGATGAGGGGAAAATAAAGGGGAGGGAAGGATGGAAGGGACGAGTGGGAGACAAACAAACAAACCAGCAGACAGGAAATGAAAGGAAAGAGAGAGAGAGAGATAGATAGATAGATAGAGAGAGAGAGAGAGAGAGAGAGAGAGAGAGAGAGAGAGAGAGAGAGAGAGAGAGAGAGAGAGAGAGAGAGAGAGAGAGAGAGAGAGAGAAGGGGGGTTTATACACCTACACGAGCATCCACATCGCAACACAGTATAGGCACCTAAGTTTATAACCTTCCTTTTTCTACCAGTGAGAGATAAAGATAGAAACTGCTAGCGTATTATCTTTCCTCTTCTCCCTCCACCGCAATAGTGAGACTTATCAACCGACAACACGTATGACACCTACCTGTAATATTTTATGAGACACTCTTTGACCTCGTAATTCCCTGTAAGACACACCTTTCACATCTCACCTCCTTACCTCTTCTCGTCTCCCTCAATACTCAACACCATATATATCTCTCTCCAGCCCAGCCCGTCACCTCCTCATCTCTTCACTCCACACACACACACACATACATACACTCCCTAAAGGTTCCCACTAAAATATTCAGTGCAGTTCTCGTTCTCCCTTCTCCTGTCCATCACGAGGAGCTTTTCAGGGGATAAGATGTTTGGTTGGTCTGTTGGTGTTGAGTTCTGAAGGGCTACTAATTCCTCTCTCTCTCTCTCTCTCTCTATGTGTGTGTGTGTGTATGTGTGTGTGTGTATGTACAGTACTCACATCTACAGTAACGCCTGTCATCCTGTAGTAGTGTGTGTGTGTGTGTGTGTGTGTGTGTGTGTGTGTGTGTGTGTGTGTATGTACAGTACTCACATCTACAGTAACGCCTGTCATCCTGTAGTAGTAGTGTGTGTGTGTGTGTGTGTGTATGTACAATACTCACATCTACAGTAACGCCTGTCATCCTGTAGTAGTAGTGTGTGTGTGTGTGTGTGTGTGTGTGTGTGTGTCTATGTACAGTACTCACATCTACAGTAACGCCTGTCATCCTATAATAGTGTGTGTGTGTGTGTGTGTGTGTGTGTGTGTGTGTGTGTGTGTGTGTGTGTGTGTGTATGTACAGTACTCACATCTACAGTAACGCCTGTCATCCTATAATAGTGTGTGGGTGGTGTGTCCTTGGGCAGGTAACGGTAGAACTCCTCGTCGTCCTTGAACCACTTGACGGAGTAGATGGAGGAGGACTCGAGTTCGTAGTCACATCGCAGCTCGGCCGTCTCCCCCCGCAGCTTGTAGGGCGGGATGTCAGACTCACGAACACGTAGACCATCCGTCACCACCACTGCCGTCAACACACACAGGGAGAAGGAAAGGAAAATATGTTAATGCAGGACCTGAGGCAAGGAAACTGTAATAATATATCGAGAAGAAATATTATGTGAGGGTTGACGAAAGAAAGAGAGGATACAAGAAGGGAAGGAAGGAGAAACTGGCACTGTTGGGGGAGGACGAGGGAATAATAAAAGGTTTGGAAGAGATGCTGGGGAGAGGAAAGAAAAGGTGCTGGAGAGATGATAGAAAAGAAACTAGGAGAGAGAGAGAGAGAGAGAGAGAGAGAGAGAGAGAGAGAGAGAGAGAGAGAGAGAGAGAGAGAGAGAGAGAGAGAGAGAGAGAGAGAGAGAGAGAGAGAGAGAGAGAGAGAGAGAGAGAAGAGATTAGAGAAGTTGGTAAATAAATGAGGGTATAGGAGAAAGGAGAGGGAAGAGGAAGTGGGAGAATGGAAGGTATAGTATAGTGGTCTCTTGAAGATAGCAAACTTGGTAAAATTATTTCCATTATACTAATTAGTGTAAGATGAGAGAAGGGACAAAGTGAGAGTGGGGAAGGGAGTATGGTGTGGGTGTGTTGTGGTATTATGAGTCGAGGGAATATGGTGAGGAAGGGAGAGTGGTGTGAGAGTGTTGTGGTTTATATAGTGAGACGAGGGAATACAGTGAAGGAGAGTGGTGAGAGTGTTGTGGTATAGTGAGGCGAGAGAATATAGTGAGGGAGAGTGATGAGAGTGTTGTGGTTTATATAGTGAGACGAGGGAATATGGTGAGGAAAGGAGTAGGGTGTGAAAGTGCTGTGAATTTGTACGTCGGGTGATATGGTGTAAAACGGAGAATAGTGAGTGTTGAAGTATAGTGAAGTGAGGAAATAATTATGGTGAGGAAAGGAGTATGATGTGGTATGAGAGTATTATGGTATTGTGAGGTGTAGGGGGGGGGGATATGGTAAGGAGAGGAGTGCTGTTGTCAGGTGGTAAAAAGAAGGAAATACTGATGGAACATACTAAAGAAAGAAGTGTGGTTGGTTACATATAATAAACCCACACTGAAACCCACGTCGCAACTACAGACAACAAGGGCGAATGAATGGTTTGTTATTTACTCAACGTGTTCACCAGTTTTGGCAGACATATATTTTGTATCTATCACTGACCATCATTTATTAACACCAATCCCCATAAATAATTACCCTCTCTCTATTTCAATCAGGGTCTGGAATGGGTCGACACTGGAGAGAAATACGTTGATAGTTTATTGCAATTGTTAGAAAGTATATAATGAATGCGTCACTGGTGAGTATACAACTTAATGTCGTACACAATACCAGTGAGTGAGGAATTTCGTCAAGTGACTGCACGCATCCGGAAGGCGATTCTCCTCTGGTCTCTTGGTCACGGACGGATATTACACTCTCTCTCTCTTTGTCTCTCTCTGTCTATTTATCTATCTATCTATTTGTGTCTATTTATCTATCTCTATATTTGTCTATCCATCTCTCTATCTCATCTTATCAATATCATTATCAGAGTGTGCATTTGTCTGTTTTATCACACGCACACCATCTCAGGCAAACACGCAGGCAGCACCCACACATATAAACAAACACACGCACACAGACGCACACATAAGCAAGCACACACACACACACACACATAAGCAAGCACACACACACACACACACACACACACCAATGTAACAGGCAGTGTGCTGGTACTTCCTCAAGATATTACATACATTATGGAACACTGTATCAGCCTCGACCCAACCTTGCCCTCCCCTGCCACTCACTCTTACCCCTGCAGAGCCCCCTGACAATTTCCTGCTGCTCGGCGGTAGTGTAGCCTTTTCTACCTTGCCTTCCCCTGCCACTGCGTCTCATTCAGCCCTGCCAGTCCCCACCCTACTCTATGATGTCCCTCTGCCCTTCCCTAACCTTCCCTGTATTGCCCCTCCTCTGTCTCTGCATTGCCCTCCTATCGTCCACTATCCTTCCTTGTATTGCCCCCCTGCCCTCACCTTCCCCTCACTGTATAGCCTAACCCTCTTGCCCCCCCACCACTACCCTTCCCAGTGTGTATCCCACCCCTCTCTGCTCCCTCGACCCCTACCACACACCCCATCCTATCCCCACCCCCCTCCGTGATGCCCTGCCTTGTATATATATATTTTCCCCTCCCCCTGCTCTCCCCTCTCACCTTTGGCTCCCAAGACGATATGAAAAAGAGAGAAAAAAGTTGGATGGCCAATAATACAACATTCTTTCCCAGAAATCCTAAACCGGGTCGCAACATGAAAGGTTACAGTTCATAATACAAGAGTATAATCTCATAAAGGAGATCATAATAATGAATTATTTATATGATACTATATTTCATCCAAATATACAGTTTTGGTAGCACCTTATAACACAATGTTATAAATAATAATGTAGCTACAAGAAATATTATGACAAAGGACAATAACAGTCCTATAATGATGATAATACAATAATAATAATAACATTAACAATAAAAGTGATAACAATAACAATAAAAGTAATAATAACAATAATAATAATAATATATATAATGATAATAAAAATAATAATAATAATAAAATATAATAATAATAATAATAATAATAACAATAATAATAATAATAATAATATTGTTGCTACATCACCACAACACACAATAACCATTCTAATAACAACAAACCCTTACCCTGAACCTCCCTACTGAGGCATAGGTTCACTCCTCTATCACACTATCCAAGGTATATGGTAAAAAATAGACAACATGACGTGAATTCTAATTATATTTGATGTTACCATTTATATGTAGGTTAAAAAATAGACTCTCTCTGTCTCTCTTTTTCTCTCTCTGTGTGTGTGTGTGTGTGTCTCTCTTTCTGTGTGTGTGTGTGTGTGTGTGTGTGTGTGTGTGTCTCTCTATCTTTCTCTGGTACAAAGGTCGAGGCCGAAGGAAAGGGGGATGAGAGTAGAATAACTAGTTTTTATATGGGTGTATCTGGCATTATCCTCTATACCATCCCATAGCAGAGGGTCTTGTATTATGTACCATCCAATGATCACCACTACATTGACATATTATACAAGAGAACTTACACACACGACCACACACATATATATACACCTTCATATTACCACACACACACACACACACATATATATAGGACAAAAGCTTACCAATACACAAAAATGACATAGAAGAGAACATATACACATGAATACACACATACTGTACTACCTTCACATTACCACACACACACACACACACACATATATATATATAAGACATCAGCGTACCAATACACATACACTCACATACTAAGGGATGACATACATACTTACATACACACACATACATACATAAATGCATACATACCCATCGCTTAGGAGTATTAAAATTAATAAATGTAAACCAGGATGTAACTCAGAACAACTATGCTATCAACATAAAGCCTATTACTACTGATATATTATAACGCATTATAAATATAATTATATACTAATGAGTAATTCCTATTATTTGAACCTTCTTGCCATTGCGTCTAATTAGCAATTCATTAATCTTCATTTTTTAACAACAGAGGTATAGGGATAATTATTGAGGTCTTCAGAGCAAGAGTGGCATATCAACCAGTGAGTGTTATGGATCTTACGTTAACTGTGAATACATTGTTATGGCTCTTGTCATCTGATTTCTCAAGTATAGCCTTGTAATTGCTTGATTGAGTTTTGTTTTGGTACACATATACACACAAAAACATATACACACTCTTCCTTTCTGTCATACATATTTCAGTGACACACCCACATACCCCAATCCACGCTACCTTACTACATCCCCCCCCCCCACACACACACAGTCCCTTACTACACCCCACATCCAAACCCAACCCTACTTCACACACAACCCCTACCAACCCATACCAATATAATCAATTCCCCACACACACACTTACCCTCCACCCCACGACCCAATCACTTCAACCTGCCCCCCCCCCCCACACACAACCCCACAGCCAACCCACACCCATGAAATTGCTAAGGGTTGCTGCATGGCTGTGGGTATTTTTCAACATTACATTTGATTACGCCGGGTATTGGCTGTCAGACCGGGGGAAAAAAATGAACCTCGATTTGGCGGACGCAGCATTTTTCAGTCACCTAAGTACGCCATTATTTATATTTCCCTATCTCGTTAAAATCAAAGCATACAATACCAATGCGAGTGAAAATGGGACAAATCCAGGCAGGTCCGTTCCAGAGACACTGTTTTTATTCTTGTTCTATTACAGTATACTTATTTACTGTACTTGTTTTCGGAATGATGATGTAGGTATTATCAATATGCCTATAAATAAGAGAGCTATGTTTATTATTGCGAAAGATATTTGAGTATCAACAACATCAGTAATAATATTAATAATAATGAAATGGTAATAATAATAATAATAATAATAACAACAACAACAATCATCGTCATTACCACTGCAATATAAAAGGAAACACAACCAAAATACATCATATAAAACCTATGATGAAGACACTGATATTGAGTGGACATCCATACAAGAGCCCAGGGTTCTTGATTTATACAAAACTCAAGCTCAAAATAACATGTGATAATATACAATATGTCAAAAAGAAGGTCATCATCGCCATAAAGATTTTAGGTGTCTGACTTCTCGCTTCTGACGCCTTTACACACACACACACACACACAAACACATGCTCTATTTATCTATCTATATATGTCAGTCTATATATCCCTTTCTATCTATCTATTTATCTATCTATCTTGACTTCCTCTTACACTTCATCCTCTTCATGTTGGCCTGTTGGGAAGTATTACCTAAAATGTAGTCAATACATCAAGGATCATGACGCCTCTCTGGGCCTCACTCAACTCCTTTCACCACGTCAACCATTCTCTCTTTTCTGGATCATCCGTCTGAGTTAGATCTTTCTCCCCTCTTTCTAAATCTCATCTTAATTGGAGGATATGATTGCTTTGCTCCTTAATTTCTGTTTCACTCTTCCCTTCCTGGACAACCCACTTTTGATATTTATCTTCATTTTCCATCTTCTCTTTCACCACTTCCCCCTCCATTCATTTCCCAACAATGAATAACCCCCACCACCAATCCCATACCTCCTCTCTCATTGTTCACTTCTATTGTTTATTTCACTTTGATTGTGTAGTACATCTTTCCCTCAGGTACGTCCCCAGTCATTCCATTCCCTGCATCTCCAACACACACATAAACTCTCTCTCTCTCACACACACACACACACACATACACACACACACACACACACACACACACACACACATACACACACACACACACACACACACACATAAATACAAACAAATGCAAGTACAGAGCCGCGCACGCACACACACACACAAGCACAACACAAACACACACACACACACACACACACAAATCTCTCCCCTCCCCCCATCGCACACACAACACATCCATCCCCCAGTATTTACCAGCCATACAGACGGACTATGAATATTGATAGAGCGGCTTCAGGGGCTCACTGCCACAACCACCACCACCACCACCACCACGTCAACTCAACTCGACCCGACCCTACCCGACCCCTCCTCTCCCTTCCCCTACTGTCCCGTTACACCAATCTGGCCTGGGGAAGAAAATATGGGGTTGGGGAGTAGAAATGGAACATGGGGAGCGGGTTTCAGAATGGGAATGGAAGACTGGGAGTACTATACGATATCAGAGTGGGATGGGAGAGTAGGAAATTGGTTTCTGGGTGCATGGAATGGAGAGGGAATGGGTTTCAATGTGGAAATGGAGAGGAGAGGAAATGCTGAGAGAGTGGAAGTGGGGAAAGAGGAGTTATAGGTGGAAGAGAGGGAAATGAGGGAAGAGAAGGGATGTGCTGGCAAGAATATAAGTGATAATAAGGGAGTATAAGGAGGGACAGAGAGAGGGTTAAGTAAAATAATGTAAGTATAAGTCCAACTGATGAAATGGAGGGGAAGGAGGGGAGGGGATATAGGGTGAATGGTGAGGGTGGGAGAGTAGGATTGGGGAAGGGAAGCGTGGGTAGGGAAAGAGGAAATTGGCTTAGATAGGAAAATAGGATAGAGGGAGTGGAAATGGGGTTAATGAGGGGAACGAAGAGGAGAAGGGAAAGAGGGGAGACAAGAAGGAAGATGAAACAAGGAGGAAAATGTCTGATAGAAGGTAGCAGGAAATAGGTAAGAGAAGAAGAGGGAAAGCAGGGAAGAGAAGAAGGGTAGCAGGGAAGAGAAGAAGGGTAGCAGGGAAGAGAAGAGGAGAGGAAGATGAGAAGAGAAGAAAAGGAGAAGCACGGCAGGGAAGAGAAGAGGAGGGGAAGCAGGGAAGAGAAGAAGAGGAGAAGAGTAGAGGAAGCAGGGTGTAAACTTTTAGTGAAGCGTAACATGGATGGAGGAGGGAATGTTGGACGGGAGGGAGAACACAGAGAGTAGAAGAAGAGAGAAAGCAATGTTATGGTGGCCGGAGAGGGGAAACAGAGAGAAGTAGAAAGAGAAGGAAAGAGGGAGGAGGAGGAGGAAGAGAAGGAGGAGGATGAGGATGAGGATGAGGAGGAGGAGCAAAAGGAGAAGGACGAGGAGGAAGAGGAGGAGGAGGGAGGGTAGGTAAGGGGACATTGGGAGGGGAAAGGGGACGTGTGTGTTGTGGGGGTTGAGGGGGACTTTTATTAATGTTGTGCCCGTCCTGGATGACCGGGGCTTGAGGGGTGACGAGTAGGCTATTTATTTGTTTCTATCTGTCTGTCTGTCTATCTGTCTGTTACGGTACCCCTTTTCCATTCTCTCAGTCCATTTATCATTCTTTCTATCTGTCCATATATTTACTTATATTTCTCTTGTGCCTTTTTGCTACAATTTGTCTTTTATAAAAACTATTCATTCATCCACAATTCAGCCTGTCTTTATATTATATTTCTATTTTTTTTAAAGAATCCATCTATCAATCTATTTATATTTCCATCTATAAGTATGTGTAAATCTCTCTCTCTCTTTCTCTCTCTCTCTCTCTCTCTCTCCTCATACAGCCTGCCCTACTATCCCTTAAACTATCTCACCACTACCATCACCATCATTCCTGACTGGGTAAATATATCAGACTATATTATTGGTGTATGGTACAGTACATGCTCCCTGCTCCTCTGTTATGTGTTGTGATATGAGCACATGTCAGCGGGGTTTGTATGCCTGTCTATCACTCTGTCTGAATGTCTATCTGCCTGTCTGTTTTTTGCCTGCCTGTCTGAATGTCTGCCTGCTTGCCTGTTTTGCTCTCTGTCTCTCTCTTTGCCTGTCTGAATATATGTCTCCTCTCTTTTTCTTTATTATCTCGTATAGTTATTATCTATATTTTTTCTTCTATAATTGCAATCTTCACAAAAACTTATCGCCTTATTCCCAGAAACATCATTAAAACTTAGCTATTTCTGCATCCACGACCACCACCATCACCACCACCAGTACTACCACCACGACAACCACCACCACCACAACACGACCACCACCACCACAACCATACGACCACCACCACCACAACCACACGACCACCACCACCACAACCACATGACCACCACCACTACCACCACCATCACACCTTGTGCCTTGTTTCCATTCTCTCTGTTTTTCCCTCCCCATCCGTTCTAGCCTGGACCACTGTTTTCATAAAGCCAGTCTGTTCTGTTCTCTTATGGAATCAGAAAACGTTGTGTTGTGTCACGGTACAGTCGACGGTATAAATTTCTTTCCATTTCTGCGGCTGAATTGGAGTGTAAGAAAAACAATGCAGGTGAATTGTCTACAAGAAAACCATACATTTTGGATCATCGTTCACTTAATAATATAATACTAACAGTAATAATAATATAAATATATGTTTTATTTACCGCAGCACCATTCATAAAAGTACGTTCCTACATTCCATAATTAAAAGTTACAGTCTACTCTCAATAAACATACCCGTCAATTTCTCAGTAAATTAAATTGGTTACACAATAGCTAATACACCCACCAACCTATCATTAGTAAAAAAAAAAAAAAAAAAAAAAAAAAAAAAAAAAAAAAAAAAAAAAAAAAAAAAAAAAAAGTCTTGAGGTTGGTGTTATGTAGGTAAACCAGGAACACATTAATGACCAGAACTGAGACAACACAGGGTAGGTATAACCATTCATACATACATTCCCTGCAATAATAACTGTATACTACTGGGTGGTCTTACTTTTCACTATGGCTGTGTTGTGGTACCGTTGAACAAGTAAATAAAAAGTGCTATAAAAATATGGCAGTATATGGCAACATTTTCACCACCACCACCACCACCACCACTCAGAGTTCAGCCAATCACGTTTACTCTTTTATTCATTCATTCATAAGGATACGAAGGCCTACTACAAAAAACTGCCTTAAATATATACAGCCATATTTTCCTTGCATTTCTACTTCGCTCAACTCTACTGTATCTAATAATTATCATGATACTCCTCTCTTCATTGTTTTCGATACCGCTGCTGTATCATTGGATCTTTATTCTTTCTTTGTTATCTTTTCATTGTCATTACACATTCCCCTGTCATTATTTATTATCATTCGTATTATATTATTATTACTATTACTATATTATAATATTATTATTATTATTATTATTCTATCATCATATTCATTATTATTATTATTATTATTATTATTCTATCATCATCGTCATCATCATCATCATCATTACTTTCCAGCTTCATTCCATTATTATTATAACTGCAAACGGATTTTTCATTTTCCCTTAAATTCCAGTTCACTGTTCCCATTCCTCTCCTCTTTTCCTTATTCACACGACCACTTTCATTTCAATTTCCACCCATTACTGTACTATGTTTCTCCTCTTTCGGCTTTTTCCTCCATGACGACATTTTCCCCTCGTTTCGTCCATACATCCTAGAGTCTCTAACATTTTCCCCTCGTTTCGTCCATACATTTTCCCCTCATTTCGTCCATACATCTCCTCATACATTTTCCCTCGTTTCGTCCATACATTTTCCCCTCATTTCGTCCATACATTCCCTCATACATTTTCCCCTCGTTTCGTCCATACATCTCCTCATACATTTTCCCCTCGTTTCGTCCATACATTCCCTCATACATTTTCCCCTCGTTTCGTCCATACATTCCCTCACATTTTCCCATCATTTCGTCCATACATTCCCTCACATTTTCCCCTCATTTCGTCCATACCTTCCCTCATACATTTTCCCCTCGATTCGTCCATACATCCCCTCCTTTACATTTCATACTGACACTTTATTCTATGGGCCGATTCCACAGTGGGGTTTGGTTTGTTATGATCCTCCCCAGCCAACCACACTTGTCAGTCTTAATTAATATATCCAACAAAATCAGTACCGTATCCATATCCACAAAATCGGTCAGGTAGTCGGTGCCATTATTAACCACAGTTTCATATTGGAGTTTATTTATATCCATCTTTCCTCATACTGTATTTGTGAGGTTTTATTATACGCCTGTTACTACTTCCTTTATTTCTGTTTCACCAGGCGTTTCGAGATCTAAAAAAAAAAATAATAAAAAAAAAAAAAAAAATAATAATAATAAATAATAGTAACAATAATAATAACAATAATAATGATAATAATAATAATATTAATAATAATAATAATAAAATAAATAAGCAACATAAAAAATAATCAGTTTCGATAACACTGTTAACTAAAGGCTGGTCATTAGTACCAATAATTTTCACCACACAAGGCGCTACTTTAATTAATAACCATAATAACAAATTATTCACAATTAGTATTTTTTTTTATAAACTATAATAAATGTGATTTCTACGTGCTTTGCTTGCCGATTGATACGTCGACTAAATCCGCAAGAGGTAAAATTAGAGATAAAAGAGTCCTCCAAATATTGCCATGAAACACCACCTATAGGGAAAGGAGCTTGTTTCGTGGCATGGTCAGGAGGAATCAGAACTCTCCTATATTTTCATACACGTAGCACTACAGTATAGCCGACTACCTCTACCCAGTAACATCAATTTCTCTTTTTATTCATTTTACTCACTTTACTGCTCTCTTTTTAATTTTACTTCTATTGCCTGACCTTCCCTCTTCCCTCCTCCACCCCCACCCCCCTTCCAGCCTCACTCTCCTCTCTTCAGTACCGCATTGTTTCATTTTTTTTTGTTCCGTTCTGTTCACTATTTCGTTCCGCTGTTCGCATTGTTCTCCGGTAAATGTATTATGGGTGTCACTTTATCATTCCTTCCATGCTGCACTCTCCATTCGATCACTCTCACGGTATGTCTCTCTGGTCATTTATCTATCTATACTTTTATATAACTTTCTGTCGTTGATTTACTATTTTCTCTGTTTATTCATTGCCGTCTTGTTGTTTCTTCATATTCTGACATAGTTTTTTTTCTCTCATCAATTCATTCATAACTGTTTAGCTCTTAGTTTACTTCTTCTTCTTCTTCTTCTTCTTCTTCTTCTTCTTCTTCTCCTCCTCCTCCTCCTCCTCCTCACACTATCATCATTATTTTGTACTGTGTCATTCTTGCTATTCCAATCCGCTAAATATTCCCACGATTCTAATTACATTTTTATCTCAGCATATCATTCATTACTCTTCAGTATTGTTGTATAAAATTTTGGGTTACTGTCTATTAACTTTCGCTATCCACACATACTCACTAATTCACCACGTTATTATTTATTTTCGTTGTCATTTTCCTTTATCAACTCCATTTCCTGATTCAAACATTCCCACTTTTCCATCTACTTCACCAAACATTAAATTTCTTTCCCCCGGCGGTATTATCATTTTCACTTTTGTATTCCATTGCTCCGTCCTCCCTGCTGCGTGCTTCCGTCCCCCGTCCGTCCTTCCGGTGTTTGACGAGAGTGTAGCGAGCTGGAGGATGGAGCTTGGATAATTAAGGCACTCGTGATGGACAGGGCCGAGTGCTGTAGATCCTGTACACTATATACACCTCCTCCCTGTCAGCCTAGTCCACTTATTCTCTTTACCCATTCTCTACCCATCATCCTACCTAATCCATCTATTGTCTCTACCTACCTGTCCACACAATCCACCTATATACTCTCTCTATCCCTCATCCCACCTAATCCACATACTCTCTCTACCCATTATCCCACCTACTCTCTCTCTATCTACCTGCCTACCCAATCTATCTACCCTCTCCACTTACCTACCCAAATGCCCACCAACCTACCAGCAGCCCTCTCCACCCACCTACCCAACTATCCATCTACTTACCTGCCCACCTCACCTCACCTCACCCTACCCACCCACCCACCCACCTGCTTACCTACCTGTCGTCATTTGGGGCCTGAATAAATTAAGGGAAGGTTTGTGTCGTGAAGCATTGTCTGTGTCTGTTACCCTGTGTGTATGTGTCTGTCTGTCTGTCTCTCTGCTTGGGTCTGTCTGTTCTGTCTGTCTGTCTCTCTGCTTGGGTCTCTCCCTATCTGTCTGTCTATATTTCTCCCTCTGTTTGCCTGTTTGTTTCTGTCTGTCTGAGTCTCCCTGTCTGTGTTCCTGTCTGTCTGTCTGTCTGTCTGTCTGTATGTCTATCTGTCTGTCTCTACCTATGGATGTATGATATAAGCTATAATTAGAAAGCTTTTAACACCTCCACTATCGTATATTGTTAGTCTCTCTCTCTCTCTCTCTCCCTCTCTCCCAAATTCCGTCATTTTACCAAAACCACAAACTAGGTACCCATTCCTATATACCATTCCTCCTTCACCTGTTCCTTCTGCCTCCATCAATTTTCCCTCCCCATCCACCACCACCAACACCATCACCCCTTCTGTCCCTTTCCCACCACCACCATCACCACCACCCCTTCCCCCCCCACCCCACCCCTACCCCACACCTGCCAGCACCAAACGACCGTCCGTCCCCAAAACTTAAATATTAAAAGATTACCAACAACTTACAGGTTAATTTAACTAAAGTTTTCCGGGTATTTACGGCAACTAATTTTACTCGTGGTCACTCGGTGTGGGGGAGGGGAGAGGAGGGGGAGGGCACGAGTTGGGGAAGTTGGGAACAAAAGGTAGAGCGAAAGGGGGGGGGGCAAAAATTGGGGAAGGGGGGACACGAGTCGCAGAAGAGGGACAAGTTTTGGGGAGGGGGAGGGGGACAAATGTTAGGGAGAGGGGCAAGTGTTGGGGAGGGGGATAAATGTTAGGGAGGGGGGGGGTAAGTGTTGGGGAGTGAGGGGAGGGTCAGAATTGAGTGGAAGGGGAAAACATGAGGTAACTGAACATCGACTTATGAGGGATTTCTTTTTTCCCATTATTCCTTCTTCCCCTTGCATCCCTAGTTATATAATTTTCTCCGTTTCTCCCTCCTCTAGTATCTTTTCGTCTGCTTTCCCTTCCCATTCCTTCTCTTTCGCTTCTTGCGCTCCTTTCTTCACTCTCAATATATTTCTGCTCTTCTTTCCCTTTCTCCTTTTCGTTTGTTCTCCCCTTCCAATTCTCTTCTTCCTCCTCGTCCTCCTCATATTTTTACCTTCCTCCTCCTCGTCCTCCTTCTCATATTTTTACCTTCCTCCTCCTCTTCCCTTTCTTCTTCTGTTTTTGCTCTCCTCTCCCCTTTCTCCTCCTCCTCTCCCTATCCCACACATCTCATTAGTGCAGTATCTCTCCAGTATGTATTCTTCCTACCAACTCTCTCCTCAGGTTCTCCTCTCTCTCTCTCCTCTCTCTCTCTCTCTCTCTCTCTCTCTCTCTCTCTCTCTCTCTCTCTCTCTCTCTCTCTCTCTCTCTCTCTCTCTCTCTCTCTCTCTCTCTCTCTCCTATATACCTCCATGCATCCCACTTCATCTTCCATTGTCTGACTGACCACACACCCCGCTGCTACCACCCTCCCCCATCCCTTTCAGAAACCATCTCTCCCTCTCACCACTTCTCCTTCCCTCTCACCACTTCTCCTTCCTCTCACCACTTCTCCCTCCCTCTCACCACTTCTCCTTCCCTCTCATCACTTCTTCCTCTCACCACTTCTCCCTCCTTCTCACCACTTCTCCCTTCCTCTCACCATCACTGCGGTCTCTTATTTCTTCCTTCCTTCTTTCCTCTCTGTGTCACCTTCATCCATCTATCCATTTCTCCCCTACATTTTTAATATTTTTTGTTTACTCTTCTCACTCTTCCATCCTCGACCAACACCTTTCCTTTCGTCTTTACCTTGCCTTACATTCCCTCCTTCATCATCACATCCTTCGTTACCAGCATTTACATCATCTAAGCTAAGTCATTCATTTCCCCTCTACTCGTATATATCATCTAAGACACACACACAAACACAAACAAACACACACTAACCTACCCACCTACCTACCCTAACTGTGCCACTTGCATAATAGCACTAATAATATTAATAACACCCCGCCCTCCTTCCTTCCTTGCTATATATATATAAAGGCTAATGAAGACGCTCACACCTTGTCTCTGGTTTACTGTACAAGGGTAAACAGGTAACCAGGTGAGCTAAGCAGGTGGTAGGCAGACAAACGTATCCTTCACAAACACAAACAGGAATATATATTGTTATACACATACATACATACGGAAGCTGACGGTGAAGAAGAGAGGAGGAGGAGGAGGAGGAGGAGGAGGAGGAGGAGGAGGAGGAGGAGGAGGAGGAGGAGGAGGAGGAGGAGGAGGAGGAGGAGGAGGGAGGAGGAGGAGGAGGCATCATTGTGGCTAAATATGGGGGGCGGAATATGCATGCAAATTGCTACTATACATATTCTGCAACATTGTATATATTTGTACACGGACGCGCATGTGTTGTGTGGAAGGTATGTGTTGGTTTGTCAATGCGTGTGTGCGCGCGTGTGTGTGTGTGTGTGTGTGTGTGTGTGTGTGTGTGTGTGTGTGTGTGTGTGTGTTTGTGACTGTGTGTGTGTGTGTGTGCCTGCCTCATATCTATTTACCACTTCCTCATCTGTGTTCACCTCCACCTTCGCCTCCACCACCCACAAGATGCTGGGGCCAACATCATCCAGGGAAGTGTGTGTGTGTGTAGTGTGTGTGTGTGTGGTGTGTGTGTGTGTGTGTGTGTGTGTGTGTGTGTGTGTGTGTGGTTGAGCTGCTTGCCTCTCGTCTCGTTCACAGAGCCACAAGTTGACAACATAAAACTCATTCGCTTGGTTGGCCTAACTGACTAGACAGGAAACAGA